>BGPR01002890.1:0-156761 GCA_013235015.1 Araneus ventricosus
TTTTGGTTACATCAAATCCCAGGAGAAAAGTTTCAATATCTTAATTACTGATGAAACCCCTCCAACTATCTTTACACAACTACATCTTGAAAGCAATAACGCTTCTCAATTTACTAGAGTAAAGATAATTCCCACTGAGACAAGTGTCTCTTTAAAAACGTGAGGAAGCTTTTAAAAGCACTTTCTCATGAAAATTGTGTCACTTCTTAAGGTCATATTAGTTTTAAAAGGTTCCTTAAATTGATTTATTCTCTTTCGATGACAGCGTTTCCTGTAACTTGGAAGAAATTCTTCTTGAAGATTGAGTGCTAAATGAAGAAAGATAATTTTGTTTCGTCTCATCTTTGGGATGAATTTGGGGCGGATTCATAGCAGAAGTGTGAAATTAATTGAATTTAACGATGTGAATTAATTTCGTTAATTAGAATATTTATTCAAGTTATTTTCATATTGTGCTCATCAATTATTCTCCCGAAATATGCAATATAAAATTAATGAAAATTATGCAATTACGTTACATGAGTTGAACTAATAAAAGGAACATAATAGTATTATATTCATTGATTAAAGCGGATTTAATATGGAAAAAAGTGCTATTTAAAACCCAAAATTGAATAACTTAATGAATGCTATCTAATTATGTTACTGAAAAGAAAATAATCGTATTGATTTCTTTGATTAATGTGAGTTTTACATCGAAAGGAAGTTGGAAGTCAAGTGAAAGAGGAAAGTCATCGAAAGGAAGTCAATGAATCCATTGTTGGATGATCGATTCAAGATTTGCATTTAATAAAATCGATCTCATTGGAATTTGAAGAATGCTAAAAATTTTCAATTTGCTGCGACATATCTTGCCTTGTCGCAGATTCTTTCCATCTAACCAATCGGAAATCAGTCATCGACAGTAACAGAAATCCGGATAAGCGAATTACTTGTGGAATAAAAAGAATTTAAACTGAATATTTAAATTTCATTGAGATGACACACAATAATTTTTAAAGACTCATTTATTGTGCAAAATTTAATTAAATATATTATTGAATTCTAAAAAATTCTAACACTTCGACATTCGGAGGGAGACTTGTTTTATAAAAGTTGCTTTTAGAGAAAATTCATACATTAAAATGGAATTTATAAATTCCATTAGCAATAAATGCATTATAGTATCGAAAGCATAGATAGGCCTATTTATTTGTAGAAAAATAAATATATCATTTGATATATCAGCATAAAATGTATTATATTTTTTCAACTGCTCTATAAATACCTTTAATTTTCTTTAAAATGCATCTTCATTTTTGCAATTATTTTTTAATCGTTGTTCGAAGAATGCACATTTATTCTATTAAGGCATATAAATGATACAATTATCATTTACTTAAAGTCGTTGGGTCGTTGAATTTTAAGTTATTACATCAATCTAATTCTTTAGAGTGGAAATAATTAAAAATATTTAAAATTTCAGAAAGAGAATTCTATATAACTAACATAAGTGTAGTAGATATGTTCTGGTTAAAGGAGGATATATTTCCCCCTAAATTTAAAATATCATGCAGTAAAGGAATTCGAGGAAAAGAAACAAAGCATTAAATACAAGGTAAATGTATGTAAGAACATATGTTCCAATTTTTGTTTAAAAGTCTTTCCCTATTCTTATTAAATAATTACACTTTTTGACAATTTTAACCTCATACTCAGACAGATTTTAATATTCATTAAATGTTCATCTTTAAGTAGTTCAATGGTATCATTAGAAAACTGTAACGAACATCTAACTTAAAACAAGATTAATTTTAAGATAAAAAAATCATTTCCAATACTATTTGAATTACATAAGCTAATGCCTCTATGGATTCTGTTGTTTAAAATAAATTTTGTTTCTCCTTTATATTTGCATGAACCAGACGAAGGTTCCGACAAACACAAGTGCAGACAACGTCTTTTACTATCCAACGCAATGCATAAATCCGACGAAAATAAACGAAAGGTCACGATTTTGTGCTATGACACTTGAATGTAAAATGCATGGAAGTTGAATTTATGCAGAGCAGCGTGGATGTTTTATATTTGTGGCTTTCAAACACATGCTCTCACATGTATGATGTATGCTTGAAAGCATTTCGACGCATTCATGGTGCAATTTTAAATTCCATTCCCATTCGGGAACAAAAAGCATCAATGTCTTGTCCCCTAAGTAAAATGCGTAAATTTGGAAGCGAGTAAATTCAATTGCAATGGGAAATAAAACGCTTCGACCATAGAATATTTTTTTCATAAAATATTTTTCCTTACAATAAAATCTCACTATTTTCTCTATCCCTTGATAAAGGAATTTTTTAAGGTGTATATGCAATAAAACTTTTTTACAGGCATTCTATGCAAATTTCAATTAAAATATGTTTTTATATCTATTGTGACTCCTTTGTTTCGTAATGTAAAAAGTTTTTAAAGAGAGAAAAACACTAAAAAGACTTTAAAAATTAAATTTTTGTGAAAGGAAAACTACAGGGTTGTTATAATTAAAGTTCACTTAGACAAAAGGTCCTAGAGCCTATTCTATTGATTCAAACTAAACAAAATTTTACATTTATGTAGTACAAGCGATGAGCTCTGTGAAAATCGAAAAGGAAAATCAGAAAGAGACAGTTAAAATTTCGTCAACAGGTGGTACTAAGCCGTTATTTAAGGCGACTATTACATATATTTTCTTATTTTTGAAGTAAAATTGAATAGTTCATTTGAAGGGTTTTCTTTATTTTAACTGAAAACGTTGCTGAAATTCAGTTCTGAACGTAAAGACATTTTTCGTCTAAAATACCATTTTTATGCAATTTTTTGTTTTGTTTTTAGAGACGGCATAAATTGTGCTGAAATACTGTTGAAATGTCGTTTTGTTTGCAGCCATAGAACAAACTTTAGATCCTTTTGAATTGGCGAAGTTTGCTTATAATAACCCTACACTACTAAATCCACTGACGAATGAATTGTTGTAGGGTAATTTTTTTCAACCTTAGTTGCGTCAACGTTAGTTGCAACAAGCGAGGACATTCAGTAGACGGACCTTATAATTTTCTTCAGAGAAAGGATGGCGTAGACTCCGTCGAAAATCTCCCGATTCGAATTTCCACGTTATACCAGAGTGAAGAAATCGAGCTTATGATGACAAATTTAATGTGGGCGAAATTTAAGCACAAGGAGGTTACTTCTTGGAACTGATTTCGCACACAAGAATCTCATTTGCACCAGGACACTGCTGAATGATTTCACTCAGCTAATTCAAATGCATTTCCTCAAAAGCTAGTTTAATGAAATTTTATGAAGGAAAAAGCACCGTGTTGAGCAAATACTGTTAATTAGATTTATTAACAATATGAAATACATTTTTTTTACTTTTGCTTAACTGAAAATTCGGGAATGATCAGGCAACCAGTGAAATTTAAAAAATGAAAGAGAAAAACTTTTAAAACATACTTTTGTGGGATTATAATATATCAACTAGGAATTGTAATACATTGATAAAATGAAACATCTCTGATGGGATGTTTTAGGATGGAGGTGTTTATTTTTCTACTAAATTTGCCAGCACGAGCACAAAATAATACAGACTGCTTACGAAAACGAAATATCGTCAAGCTGCCTACAGTTAAATATCATAGTACATATACCTTCTATACTTACGTTGCGACTAAATTAAGTAGGTTTAATGCATCTTTAGTTCAACTATTAAGCCTCAATTACTGTGAGGACAAGAGTGACGATTAATTGAAGTATTATTACCTATTTTAGAGCTTTTATTAATGTACAGATTCTTACACCATAAATGTGACATTAAGCTCATTCAAAAATAATTTAATGTTCAAATCTTCAGTCATTTCGGATGCATTTCTTTATCTAAAATATGTATCATAACCCAAAAACTTGCTTAGAATCAGTTTTAAAGGAATCTGGAGCAGTGGTTCGTGATCGTAAGAAAGTTTGAAATTGCTTATCTTAGCAACAAAATAAATTTGAAAGAATCCAGGAAAATTTCACTAAGCAGAATCCAGACTTTAGCGTATAACATCATTAAGCAAATGCAAAAACTACATTATTCTATCCAGTTACATGACAAATTTCCAATAAACGATGGCGAAAACTACTATTTTTTAGTGAAGAACTCCAAGTGTCGTTCCTACAGATGCGCATTTTATATAATATAGTGGGGAATAAAAATTCGTTTTTTTTTCTGGAAATATGCATCTTGTATCTCAAACTGCAGGGAAAAACTTGGCACGCATCGAACTCTTCTGTATGATCGCTTGTTTTATTTTTGCTTTTGGTTACAGCAATTCAGCTCCTTTGAAATCCACCCATGTGTGAACATAGGAGAAATTATGCTAGTTATATATTTAGAATGGTATGGGAGCAATTTTTCATTTGAAGGAAGGAAATAGCAGAGCACATTTTTGTATATTTTAGTTTTCTTTATTTCCTTCTGGATATAAAGAATAAAATGGAAATTTAAAAGAAATCATAAAATTTTATGATCCGGCTGGCATATTCAGATAGGTTATTTAAAACGTTTTATAGACAGGACTAAAAAATTTCGACTAAACAGGTTAGATGATAAATTTAATAAAACTTATATGTTTCGAACATAAATGCTGAATAATTTTTTTTTATTATATCAGAAAAACCAAATAAGTTTTAATATGATTGTAATTCATTTTATATCAAATTACAACTAATTATTTAATTCATAAAATATGAATATATGGGCGAAAAAATTAATATATATATATATATTTTGATATTCTTCTTGAAATAGGAACAGAATTAAACTCGTAAGGTTCTTAAAGAATATTGAATAAAAGCACTTTTTAGAAACTTACTTTAATCTTCATGCACTCTATAATTGAACTGTTTTTAAGCTTTCCACAATATATCTGTAAATGTTTCATACGACCTGTAAATAGGAAATATGCGTTAGAAAGATTTGTTTACAGATGAATTATTGCGAATATATTACAAATGTTATAAATTAATAATTAAAATTTTTTATCATATACTATAATGAAAAGATAAAATAAACAAACCGAATATCATAAATATGCAGATTTGATTTTAATAGCTCAGAATTTAGGTTTGTCAGGTTAGATAGGTTAGATTTTAAGCTATTTAAGTCATATTTAGACGAATTACACAATGTTCTACAATGGTTAGATGATAAGAACGACACCTAAGCTGGCATCTCCCTCTTCGAACTTTAGCCAAATAAAGAATTTCTGCCATTTATTGGTTTGTTATTTCTTCATGTACCCTTTAGCCCATCAGAGTGGTATTTCCAGTCATACATCCAAGTATGATTCTTTCTTGTTTTTGGCTTTCTACCTCTCCTAACAATTTGTATGCTGAATTCTAATAGACTGAATCGTTTTTGTAAACCATTCTTACAATATTTGAGGCCATACAAAGAAAAAATTGCTTCAACCTTTTGCGTAAAATACACTTAATTAATATTTTATCATTAAATTACCTTAAAAAAGTGTAGAAATTTAAACCTGAAAATACGATCAGTTTTCTCATTTTGAAAATGTTTGTGATAAAGCAGTGCTGCTTAAAAGCATATTTAAATACTTTGTTATATAGAGTGTTCAATCTAATTGTGACCCAACACCTAATTCTAGGCTGTTAAAGATAGGCATATGCTTCCAATTGAAAAATTCATTGAATGGCATAAATAATTACATTTTACGTTGTTTGAACCAATAAACGTACTGCTAAAAAATTACGGAGTCTAAATTTTGATACAGTCTGTGCTATAAGTCATATTTAGTAAAATATTCTTGGTACATTAATATATCAAGCAAAAAATAAAGTTTCGCATTTATACGAATAAAACTGAGTTGTGAAGCTTTGAATTTCGTTATTTTGGGCCAATCAGCCCTTGCTACATTATCGTGTTATTCGTTGATTGGCGGATGGTGCTCGAGGCGCCCATTTATATTCTCTAAATTCGTCGAACGTAGTTATATTCAAAGCTCCGCAACTCGATCAATTTTAGTCGCAGAAGAGTGGCATTTCTTTTTGTTTAAAATGTTTGGTGTATCAAAAATATTACACTAAATATGACTTATAGGACAGGAGGACTATATAAAATTTAGTCGTCAAAATTTTTTCAGCGGTACACTTATTGACTCAAACAACATAAAATATAATTCTTTGCGTCGTTTAAAGCCTTTTTCCGATTGGAATCACATGCCTATCACTAACGGTTTAGAAATCAGCTAATGGGCCACGATAAGCGTGGACACACTGTTCAAGTGTCAAAAACTACTTATAGTTCATAAAGAACTTTACTCTATATTGGATTCATTTGAAATAGTTAGGAGCAAGGGACATTTGTTTGAAACTTAGTGCGATATTGTGAAGTTAGTTTCGATAATTGATTAAATTAATTCTTTAGAAGACTGCAGGAATTTAGTTCCTAAAACTTTCCTCACTTATTTACTATCTGTTTTCAATTTGATTTCACGTAATGATGCTTGCAAGCATAGTTCATTTAGAATTTTCTCATTTGTTTTATCTTTTATGTGAGAGAAAACTCGACAACATAATACTAAGGTTGTGGCGTGTTGGAACTTTCCTAAGCACAATTAAGTTTATTAAGGGAAAAAGGAATTTTAATTGGATTCCAGGCATGACTAGAGCAACTGAAGAGTTCATTTTAATGTATAGCAGAAGAATTTTCCTTTGCGCGTCATATTTACTGCAATGGTATGCAGATTATTTAAGTCTTTAACGATTCTGGATACATACGACGCTTAGGGCACTAAAGTTTAATTTCGAAAAGAAATTAAAAATATTTTGTCAAAAATGCGCATGCAAAATTAGATGTAAGATAGCTTATATTTCATTCTTATATACAACAAAAAATTTATTCTTCAAAATCAAAATACATTCTATAATTTTATCAAAAAGATACAAAAAACATTAATCTTCCTCCAGATGTTTTGAATGATTTTTAATCAGTAAGAAAAACAATATTCAAAATTTGTCTTAGGAAAAAATTCATATAATGCAGAAGCTTAGATGCAATGGAAAAAGAAGTTGGAATTTCAGGTTTAGAAAATAGGAAAAGTTTATGTAGCAATTTGAACCACTTCTGAAAACGTGATAAGTCAAAATAAAGATTTAGGAGAAAGATATTGTAAAAAAAGTTATAGTTTTTTATAAATGTCAATGTGTATCAAATCGCCAGGTTTAAAATCGAAAAAATTGCAAGAAAATCGAAAGAATAACATATAGAATGTGTTATTCTTTTCTGATAGATAGTATATCAGTTACATTTTGTTTCCAATACCTGAAGCTTAGAATTCAAACACGTTTCTCAGAGTTACAAGAAAATTCCCGAAATTATTTAGACGTTTAAACGTCAAACTCCACGGAGTATTGCATTCATAATAACGCAACGGGTGACGACACAACGTTTCCTGAATTTTGAGCGTCTTTAAGAATTCCAACCACGTAATATTCGTAGCATCTTTTCCATCTTCCAGGCTTAGAGGCACCAGAATACTCTATAGTCTACAAGTTTTTCTGAAGCACGTAAAAATAAAATGAAATAAAAATAAGTACATAAAAGTTCTGTAAAGAAAGAAAAAGAAAAGTTGTAAAAAAATTCTAGTGAATAAAATGAAGAAAATAAAATAAACAGGTCCTTGTTTAGTGAATGGAGCCTCTTTTCCTGTCGTCAGGTTTAACAGTCACTCTAATGAAAACATGAAGTAGTACTCTCTAGAAACCAGTTTTTTCATATGTGATAGGCATTGAAGATTATCGTTTGATTTTCGTCTAATTTGGACAATTTCGGCAAAAAATGATGAACTAATAACTGAGATAAAATTGCTTTTTGTTAATTTCTTAGAAATAAAATCTGATAAAAGATGCTCAGTGCTATCTTTAAACAACATTTCTTTCTTTCTTTGAAGTAGATTTCTTATAGAAAGTCTACCTATTGCTATGGTTCTCATGACACGAATTCCAGAAAATTTCTGTAGATCTTCATCGATCATGACCCCTAGAACCAAAAAACCACCCTTCGTTCAAAAGTTTATATATATATAATATAACTTGTTATATATGAACATACAAAAACAAAGTAAACAAGACATATCAAAATGCAATTCATAAACGAAAAATTCATTACTTAAACAAAATAACAAAATCAAAAATAAAATATAAAAAATTGAAAATACTATAGATACTAAGAGCAAAAGGAAGTTTAAACATATATATATATATTGGTTTATATTAATATATATAAGGATGGGGAAAATCTCGGCCGAGTTTGTCGATGGGCTGTCCAGCTTAAAGAGGGTGGAAATGATGAGGGGTTGAAATTTTCATTTACTCATTAATCCCTTAAGGTTGAAGACAGAAAGAAAATTTAAATTAGGCGAATCATTGCCTTATCATAACGAACAACTTTTGTATAAAAGTTTTTTTTATTGCTACAATTGCTTAGAAGTTATGAAGTGAAAATTGATTTCTCATCCCCTTTAACTTAAACTGCCTTTGAAGCTATGAATATTACATCTTGTTGGAAAGCCCCCACCATTTGCATTCACTTCCACCCTTTTTCATTCATGTTGCTCTAATCCCAATTAAAATATAGTCCGTTTCTTTCTTCCTTATATCTACAGACAAACGAAATATTCCTTTGCATTCCGACTTGCCTACGATGATTTCTTTTCGAGATTTTCGTATTTGTTTGGCCATTTATTCTTCAGCGAGTACTTGACCTATGGATCTAGGAAATGAACTCTATAGGAAATGGTCCAGTCATTGCATAAGTATTCTGCAGATAAAAAGTTGTAAATATAAATTGTTTACTTACTCAGTCAGAATTTACCCAAAGTCAATTATTTATATCATTATTGCTTGTGTCTGTCATAAATTCCTTGAATTTAGAACATTGTATAATAGGTTAGTAGACGTAAGAGTCGATAGTTCTAGGATGCAGCTACTCATTTTTAACATTCATTAATGATAAAAAGAATGGCACAAATTACAGAGGATTGATCATGGATTGCTCATTAATTCTCCCATAAGAAGTTTTTAATAATTTTATTCACATGTTTCGGGCATTTAAAGAAAAGAGAAATGATAATACGAACAGCTAAGACATGTAGGATTTTACTAATTTAACTCGGGAATAAAAAGTAATTCAAAAAAACATTAAAAAAAATTAAAATGCAACTTTATGAGATGAATTTATTACTAGAAAATCTCTGCATTCTTGTTGGAACTGTGTCTCAGCTTTTCAATGACAAAATTTTAAAGTATTCTCATAGGCCTTACCAGTAAATATTAACAATTTAACAACATGTCTTTAAAAAAATTGTCAATGATTCTGACAAAAAGAATACGATATACGGGATACCTTAAATATCAGGTATATATTGCATCAGATCTAGTTATTTCTCGCATTGTGAATGCAACAACTAATTCAGGATTCAAATGTTTCCATTAAAACAAAGAAGTGAAATAATCACTTTTTTTTACAAATAACCTACAATATGCACAACAAGAGAATAAGGGTAATATATATAAAATAACTTTACTGATCGTTGTTACATAATTTATATTTAATTATTTATATCATTACATTATTGATATCATTTACTCTACAACCCTTAACATACGTACATCATATACAATACAACCTCGGTTAAACGAACTAAAGGGGGAGGAAGCCGTTTTGGAAAACGATTTTTTCTTTTAAGCCATGAACGTCTATTACTGTTTTGTATCTAATTACAGTAGGCAATTACGAAATATGTTGAGAGTAAAACGAATTCAAAACTATATTTGTAGGCTATACTCATATTCTTTATTAAAGTTTACCGTTCGTCGGGAACAATATTCGCACCGGCGAGTTCGGGCTCAATGCGCTTAACAGGTAAACAATTTCGTAATTAATATTTTTGTCATTAATTTTGATTTTAGCATCCCATCCCAAAATTAATCACTGACCTTCTTACGTAGGCTTAAAAGGAAAAAAGTTGGGATATCTCTGCAAAAATGTCTCGCATTCGCGGTTATTTCCGTGCAGTACAGTACGTGCTTTTTGGATTTGCGATTTCAGAGGCATTTCGGATAACCTGGGTTTCGGTTAACTAGGGTTTTATTGTAATACGGATCCATCTATAAACATTAACCAAGGATTATTTTACATAGGCACAATTGGAGACTCAGATTTAAATTGAACCAAGTACATGAAACTCATTTGTGAGGAAACAGATCTCAAAGTTGATTAGAAGAATAGCGGACTTCTGATTGTTATTTCTGTCTGGTGCATACAAATTGAAATATGGACTTGAATCATTACTGTGCAGAAAAGATAGAATTTCTATACCACCATGGCAGTATTACTGCAAGATAATCAAAACACGAACTTGTTTCACTCTAACTCTGAGCCCTCCAATTATTAACAAAGTTTTAATAATGCAGCTATGAAAATCGAAGTAAAAGAATTCCAACATCATTTATGATTCGTTATGTATTTCGTAATCAAATTTGAGAAATTAGCGTTTCAGTAATTCTTACCATTTAACATTGTTTTAAAAGGTCGGTTTAACTTTTTCGGTAATCTTTTCCTCATAAAATCGAATTCACTTTAATGATGCTTTTTAAGAAATTGTCTTCTGAACCGTGAATTAAAGGCACTTAGCTGACATGTCAACAAAAGGATTAATTTAGCTAATGGCTCTAGAGTGAATCAAGCTACCTTTACCTCAGCGTGTGATTCAATTCCCAAGAAATAAAGAAAGAAATGCTAAATTGCTCATTAACAAGAATTAGTGAGTGCTTTGATGTAACTTTAAAACACCTCATCCTATTATTTTCTTTTCTCTTTCCCGCATGTATACAGAATATACATAGAGAAATAAATTTTTGGCATCGTAATCATTCGATCTTGAGGGGGGTAGACACATGAAACTCGGTGTGTTATCTGTCAACTTGTATTGAAGATCTTTATTAAAAGTTTGACCAAATACGTCCACTTGAGGAGTTTGTCTTGAAAATAAATATTTAAATTCCATCACTACAATATGAAGCTACACACAAAAAAAAATCGACGGGAGGCTATCTTTGCGAAACAGCCGCTGGGATTGAGGGTCTTAGACTTACTTACCTTACTCAACTGTGACTTTCTAGGACTAAAGTAGCTCTATGTGACTATTAACTCTATAGTCTATAGTGACTATTAGTCTAGTTTGACTATGTGACTCCATCTATGTAAAATTAGTGATTTTCGTCAACTTTACAACTCGACTGTGACTAAACCGTAATTAGAAATTCTAAAATTATTTTTGCAATCTTCAATGTCTACCTTTCGGTGTTAAATGAAACTAAAACCAACTCTTTATGTTATTTGGTTGCGGAACTATAGGCGTTTAACTTTAGCACGAAATTCGACGTAATTAAACAATTCTTGAGTAATATTTCGAGAGATCGATGAATGAATTGCCTTGGTTTGCGTGCGCGCGCATCGTTCGCTGTGATGTCATCAAAATGTCTCGTGATTTTCACAAACTTTGCAGCTCGATTGTGACTAATTCCAAATCCTAAAATTCTTTCTGCAATCTTCAATGTCCACCTTTCTCTGTTAAAGGAAACTAAAACCAACTCTCTATATTATTTGGTTGCGGAACTATTATCGTTTAACTTTAGAGCGAAAAGCGCCATAATTCTTTCCTTTCCCTACACACCATTAGACCACTATGGAGAGACGTAAGTTTACGGCAAAAAGTGTCACATTTACACTCATGTTGCCACTCAAATTCAAGGAAAACGTTAAAAAAGATGTGAGATATGGTGTTCGTGCACATGCGACAGTAAAAATTCTAAACACATTTATTACCCTGAATAAAATTTAAAATACCTTTTCAAAAAGTTGTAGAAATGAAAAGAAAAACTGCTTTTCAATTTGCAATTAATTATTTCGTGACAGAAACCGGCTATCAAACCTGCTACATCAAACATCAGTAAATAAACCGTTGGAGCTAGAAAACTGAAAGATAATTTTTACCTTTTATAATAACGACTCAAAAATAATTAAGTTCAAAATGGACAAATCTCGAAATTGAAGTTTTGGACTTCGTGACTTCTGCCTGAACGACGACGATATGTCGTTAATGATTCCAGCTGTCACATGTTCTGCTACGTGTGGTTTTTGACGCACGACTTTATCGTCTTCTATCATCATGTACATCTGATTTTTATTTCGACTAATCATTAGTTAAATTTTTAGTACAAGAGATTTAGGATGCACTGCATGATTTTGCAAATCTTGTGTGAAATTGTTTTTTAAAAAAAATCTACAATTGGTTTCTAATTTCATATTTTCCAAATTAAGCATTTCCTTCAGATACGTCACGTCCAAATTATAACAACAACAGCTTACACCTTTCTATACAGTATTTTGCCAGTTTATCTATGCAGCTAAAACTAAACATTGTATATCGCAGCTTTGTTTCCGGAAATTCTCTTATTAACATTGTATAAATTTATTTGTAATACTATAGACAAAATTAGTAATATAACGATCGTCATCGTAACTAACCAATTTATTAATACAACTTTAGTAATGTTAAGTTATGAAACGGCAGCCATTTTGATTCATTTAATTGTTAATTGTGATAGAAAAATTTAAACTAATGAAGGCAGAAGACTGAGTAATTTTTTACACTTAAATTCCCCCTCTCCCCTCATTATAGTTCGATTTACAACATTGGATAAGTGTTTGGTTGTAATAATTGTGCGTTTGAGAAATATTGCTCATAATATTTATTTATTTTTTTAATTTTTTAAAACCATTTTATTTTACTTCTGTCGGAAAGTAAATTGAAGAGGTTTTTTTTTTAAACTGTAACAACCACCCACAGTTGTCATACAGATCTGAAACTTAAAGACTTATACTGCTTTCTATATAAGGATTTTCGGTAGCCTTGTGTGTATCATTGAGTTAAAACTTCGCTAACTATTCCCATCAGGATCGTCCTTATTATCGGGCCGAAGAGAAAGAACAAAAGATTGTTACACAGAGAATCATGGAAAAGCGGATGAGAAAATTGCAGCTGTGATGACAGCATTAACGATTATTTGCAGAAGTTCAGCGAGCGTTTCTCATAATTTTTGTTAAATATAACTAGTAGTTCTATGAACAATAGACTTCGCGTACAAAAAAAATATCTGAGATTTGCAATTCGTCACAGTCCTTAAAGGTTTAGACATTTTTTTGCGAATGCGAATTATTTAAGCAAGTCTCTGCTATTATCAATATTCACAAAATTAGAATTAATTATCTGCTTTTATCAGTAATATCAAAAGTACAATTAAACGTCTGCTTTTGTCAGTATTAAGAAAATTGCAATTAAATGTCTCTCCATTATCAATATGACCTAAATGTTTTAATGGTGCCAAACTCACCACTGACTCGCCAAACATTGAAATCATTACAACAGTCACCATTTTGAAAAGGAATCAGAGAAGAAAAATCCTTATACTTGTGGCGATCGGTATCTCTAACCACCATGGAATCAAGCAGTCCAAAAGCAAAGTTTTTCTTTAAACGGACTTATCAAACATCACCCATGTGTTTTTTCGTCCAGACGCTGTGCTTCGACCTCTTGAATAATCCTATGATAGGCCGCACAAAGTTCTCTCTCTAGGACAGGCTAAGTTTTTATCCTGGAGGTCCGTGGTTAAGAGCGAAAAATCACTGTGGACAGATTAAAACCACCCTATATTTTATGCAATACCAGCAATATAAATGAAAATGCTCTTCGCAGACAGTTCCACAGTATGTTATAAGATCTGGTAGCACTGTTCGGTTCTGTCTGGATCCTACGGTCGTTTCTTAGCCAGCCTTCTATCTCGAGAGGGGAGTACTGTGGCGATCTGTATCTCTAACTACAAAGGAATCAAGTCGTCATTTATTTTCTCATGCAGCAGTCATATGGAAATCAGCACGGGCAGCACTACAACTTGTTCTTCGTTCAACACTATACATATAATGTATTTTGTTCTTGTAATATGAGTGCCAACTTCATGAATACCATTTGTTGGCGTTAGTGTTTGTTAATGTGTTCGCCCAAATGTTTGTTAATAAACTTATTCGTTAGATAGCTTTGTGTGTTTAGTTTACCACTAAAGCTACATTCTTAATCCAGCATTTTTCATGCCTTCAAAGAATATTCCTTCCAGATTATAATAAAAATCGAACAACGCCTTTGGCCGTGACTGCATAACGCAGTTTTCAGACAAACAGACGAAAGGTTCAGTTGGAACAAGACCTCGCGTCTCTCGGTCATTTAGATTTGATGTGATTTTAACGATAAAAAAATTAGATTCCAAGAGTGACTAAACCAAAACTTTATTTTTATGCTCTTACGAAATTTTCCTTTGACGTTTGATATTGTTCGTGTATTTCTGAAACAAATCATTCAAGGAAAAGGACATGTAGAACGTAAGTAAAATTTCACACCATTTAAAATCAGAACAAATAGGAAAAGTTATTATTTTAAGAAAAAAATCAGAATAATATTAAGTGAATTGGAAGAATTGGCTTATTTTCATTTCATCTTCCTTCCCAGTATTTTTATTAATGATTAAAAAGGGCATTGTCTTGAAGAACAATGAAAGTTCTGATTTTTTTATTCTGTAAGAACAGTTTATGCCCGGTTTCACTTTAATTCCATTGATAAATTTGATAAAAAATTACATTAATGAATGAATGAATGTAGTGAATGAATGTAACTTCAATAATAACTTTAATAAATCAAGGGTTCTCCTATTGATTTTCTCGTATACTTATTCATATTTTCCTAGATTTGTGTATGGAGCGTTTTGTGTTTAACTTCATCGTATAGTAAAATGAATAGAACATGTTTTTGGACCTCTTCCCTTTTATCGATAGTGCCCACAATTCGAAACATTTCTATAATTGTAGTTTCAAAACAGTCTACCAATTTCATTTATCTAGCTCGTTGAGTTTTGAATTATTGTGTTCTTATACACTCGGTCAGACAGGTAGACACTCTTCTCTTCTAAAAATTTGGATGAAAATATCTTATATGTCATTGTATATTCTTTTAAAATTATCATATTCGAAAACGAGGATGGAGAGATACAGATACAAAGTTCTCTTTGGCGAATTTCATCCAAAATTTGAAACAGATTTTAAATTTTGCTGCAACAAGCGCATACCGAATCTCATTTGTGTACCTATTCCCGTTTTTAAGTTATCGGAAACAAAGAGATAAACAGACAGATTATGCAATTCTAAAATTTATTTTTCTGACATGAGAATATCTAAAGCGTGGAGATTCATAAGAATCTCAAAGTTCAAGAACTTGACGTTACATAGAAACACTGTATTCCTTCGTGCAGGCTGATGCACTTAACAATTCAAACTTTCTTTCCCTTCTGCAGCAATCTGTCTTTACTCTTGGCAGATAATTTTACTTTTCCATCCTATTCCACAATCCATATATAAAGCTTGTTATAAAACGATCCAAATTAGAGGATGACCCTTCTTGTTTCTTCGACCAAAACATCGTATTTAGAAGATGTGTGAGGTTAATTCTATCCCTTAATCTAAAGATGTCGAGCATAAAAGATAATGCTCTTATCAGTTTTTTTAACTAATGCACAAACTAATCCAAGTTGGTAATAAGAAAGTAATTCCCAGCAAAGAAAACAAAAGTGTAAGTTTCCGCTCTTGAAACTGTCTTCTTTTTAAGCTTTAGCCCCTTCAGAACAGATTTTTGTGGTCGTCAAAGAATTCAAAGAAGGAGTTCCTGTCAATATAAGTATGCTAATTACTTTATAAGTATGTAATTCAATTTTTTATGAAAAAAGAAAAGGGAAATTTGACTGACATTTTATCTGTTTTTTTCATACATTTCCACAAATCACAAGCGGTTAAATGCCATGCATCTTCTCTTTAGTCCGAGTGACATTAAGACACGCAAACTAATTGTATTAATATGAAAAATGAAGAAACAATCTAGACAAGAAAGTTTCAAGGCCACATTGGAGTTATAAAAATAAAAATTTTATATTTAATTATACACGAATGCATCAATATTCTCCATTGTCTTCCATTCTTACAGCATTTAAATTCCTCTTGCATTTTTTTCTGAAATTAATTTTATACCGAAAAAATACAGCCTTTCTGAAATCCCAAGACAAATGCTCTATGTTGGATGGGGTAGCTAGGATTATAATAAAACGTTAAAGCAAGGTAGGTGCCCAATGATAAAATTTAAATTAATTTAAATATATATCAATTATTTAATCAATTCTGGTACTGAAATACATAACACAATGATAAGCAATTCAAGCTATACTCATATAAATCACCTACCTTTGCAGACCTGAAAAACATAGCCACTAAATTAAATCATTTTGCATACAGTGGTTGCAAGTTGTGATATCAAATTAGAGAAATTGAAACTAAATCAGGTTGTTAAGTTTAAATACTTTTTATTAATAAATGATTAATTTAAGTATTACTGCCATAATATGAATTAATAGTATTTTGGATGCACATATTCAATATAAAAATACAAATAAAAGATAAATGTAGCTACACATTCATATGAAAATAACATTTGCCGACTTTGAAAATTACACAATATCCTGAAAATGAAAAGTTGGTGTAAACGAGAGCTCTCACACATTTCGTTATTTTTTTTGTGGTTGTCAGGCTACTGCCTTTTTGATAAATCAGATCACTTGAAACAATTTGTTGAAGAAACAGATTACACCGTCACACCAATTTTACAGAAGTCACTCCTTAATTAATCTCATAATTGAAAAATGTAGAAATAAATTGCCACACATATCACCAACAGTTTAGCAATTACTTTTTGTAACTTCACTGGTGAAAATGCGGATTTTACCGCCTTGTCATTCACGATCTGTGATCAAAATGCCGTTTCTACATTTTAAATCAAAACACTTTCTTTTTGCGGTAACCCAGAACATTGGATATTAGATCATAACTCATCTTTCCACACAGACGAGAAATTCAAAGGCTGGTCTTGAAAATTCGTTGAACAACGCACAACACCACTTTTTTAAAAGATATTATTTGAATCACAGTTTTCTTTATTTTACTTCATCTCCTCTTTCATGATCATTTCTAAAAAATACTTCAGCACGTCTGAGAGGCCGAGAACCGAAGGAATTCAAAATTCCAATGGTCTCGAGAACCTCCAGACGTGCGTCGGTTACTTTCCGTGAAAAACGGCAATCTAATTCAGACAAAGGAATATGCCTCCAGTGAAACGCCAGAACCAAATAACATCTAAATTCATCCGCAACAAGATGGCGAGGAAATAGTCCCGTTGAAAAATTTGATTTAAAAAAATTAATAAAGTTGAAACTTTGATGGAAACAACAACAAACGTTAAGACAAATACTATTTAAATCGAATACAAAGCAAATAATTAAGAAAAATTTAGATATTTAATGAAACGGCTAAAAATTATCGTTTGAATTTCAAAAATTGTGAAAGGTGCCACAAGAGATGAAAGAAACTTTGGTGGCGAAGAATTAAATTAATTAAAAATACTGACAAAACCGAAAAAAGATGTAGATGCAATTTTTGCAATCTAACACTGTAAAATCGTCAATTATAAGAAGAAAAAAATATAAATATTTGAAAGCTAATGAGTCAGTTAGGTTTAACAAATTACCTTTTACAGAAAAAAAAGGAATTGAGATAAAATACCATAATACATATCGAATAAATTGCTTGAAAAACGTTCCTATTTAAAAAATTCTTCAGTTTCTTTATTAATAATAAATGTTCTTAAATATCTGGGTTCTTACTTTTCAATTAATAACTCTCTACTTAAAATAACTTTAATGGGAATTCAAACATAAAATATTTGCTTTTATGTTTGAAATGCTCCCACTAAGAAAAAAAAATCACCTCACCCTCGAACATCCGCCCTCACAATCTAATTAAATTCCCCTAAATATGGAAGGCTATCTAGATAGATCATTTTCTTTAAGGAATTGGAATTGAAGGAAAACATTTTTCATTAGAAGGAAATTAATTAAAAGTATACGGAGCGTAAACGCCTTCTCTTCTTTTCATTGTTTGAAGAATTACCCACACATTATTTACCGATTGTTAGGAGAATTTTTTATTGCCCTCTTTTGTGGTTTTGTCCTGGGAACGTGATTGGAATTTGAAGGATTCTTAAGTGTGATACAGAATATTTTCAAATGTAATCTTGAAAAACATTGAATTAGAGACAATTATTAATTTGTATCATTTAAATGCCTTAAAAGGAGATTAAGAATAAAATGGTTATTTCTCCAAAATCTTTGAGCTTCGCATTTAATCTCAGATACATATTAATCTATGATTCTTCGAGATGATTTTAAATTGTAAATATTCATCAGACATTTGAGTATTAATTCCAACTGTGTAAATAATATCAAGAAGAATATCTTAGTAGCAAATGTGACCCATGGTTGCGTAATGATACAGACTCATCTTCGATGCCTTAGGTAAGCAGGTTCCAGACCTGATTGCACCAATTAAGTGCACCTTTTATTTAAATCTTTTGGGCTCGCAGATCCTCCCGCTGATGTGGTATGGTAGTTGCTGGCTCTACTGTCTTCGTCACCTGACCAGGATTAAAATAACTTTAATATCTAAATTGTAACGATATTTAGCTGATTTTATTATTTTTTGGTCTATATTGGTAACTTAATAAGTTTCCAGAGCCCACAATAACTATTCGGTTTCTGCTAACACATCCAAATTAATTGCAAAAACTGAATTAATAGATATTCTTTCCTGTGGTTTATTTTTTATCGTTTCTGCCAGAGTTGTAAGAAAATATAAGAAATTGAACTGAATTGTATACTCAGTTGTGAATTCAACAATGATTGTAGAAATTGAAGGTGCGTGCCTTAGTCTTTGGTCAGTGGATGATACTGAGAATAATATTGTCGTTCTTTTATGGATCATGCAACTATATATTTTCCTTTTAACATGATCAAAACTATAATTGTATCTCTTGTTCGCGAAATTGGTGTGAGTGCGTTAATTCTTTGTTGATTCCTTTGTAAATTAGTTTAAGTTTTCAATTTTAAGTTGTATCCTGCTTGCG
Source organism: Araneus ventricosus (assembly GCA_013235015.1). NCBI lineage: Eukaryota > Metazoa > Arthropoda > Arachnida > Araneae > Araneidae > Araneus > Araneus ventricosus. Next base: position 19,188 of record BGPR01002890.1, read on the forward strand.
CAGTTTTCGCGTACTTGCAAATAATTCGAAACAATTGTTTATGCTTTTACATATCGTACTGAATTGTACTTACCAATGTTATAAAACAATTGAAACAGTAACAAATGCAATTACTGTTGAATACAGATATGAATCAGTTAGCAAACATTAACCTCTAACTACGGAGTTTTTAAAATCGCTTTCAGATGTAACGTTTGCAAGTAATTTCAAATACTTTTATATCGAAACAAATTATTATTTATAAGCAAAGCTAAAATAATATAATCTAATTTAACATTATATTGGCATAAGCCAAAACCACAAATCCTCAAAAATCGCTGGGTGCAGCTGAAAATAGACAAAATTCCAATCTACTGAATCGTGGGACAGGGAACTGGAGAGTATATATAACACTGTACCTATTATGGTAGTAAAAGAACAGTGTTCGGGCATATTTCAACGTCCAATGCATTCTAGCAATGGAAAACGACTCACAAGCTCTCTTTGATTTTATAAATAAAACTGAAAAATATTAAAATTAACAAAACGATTAATTTGATATTTTTATAAAGCAGTGTTACTAACAAGTTTTATCTTAAATATTTTTTATCGTCTAGAACAACGGTTCTCGATTTTTTATAATTCGTACTCTAAATTTCCATTTTTGCAGTTATTAATATGCTATGGCAGAAATCGAAACGAAACGTATTTCCAAAATAATATTTAAAAAATGTTGATGCATTTCTAATTCCTTTGAGAGAATTCGGGAAATGTCCTGAATAGTTTAATAAATACAGTCAAATAAATTCATTGTCCATTCAATACGATTTAATATGAATGGACGAATAATGATATACGAATAATATGTTCTTTTTCTTATACATAAGAGACTAGAAATTGTTAATTCAAATGTGTGTCTTTCTTTCAGCATTTCCTAGCTCTTGTTTGCTGAATTAGATTACAAGTAATTCCTTAATGACTCTAGAGTAAGGTTTCCCAAACTTTTTCCCTCGCGTACCCCTCGATTATTCTTTTTTGTTCTCGCGTACCCCTTTTATGATATCCAACTCCCCTCCCCCCAACCATCCGTCTATGCAAAGAAGTTTTATCAATAATGTTACAGTTAATTTAATTTAGTTGAAAAGTGGAATGACTCGAATTAATAACAATTGTAGAACTTACTTTTTATTTTATTCCATTTTTACAATAGTATTAGTTAAACTCCAAATCAAATGAAATCAGTTTTGTAATTATTTCGTTTTAACTTATAAAGATAGCTAAAAGTAACACTTCTTAATAATCACGTATCAAGTGGTATAGTTATTAAATGATAAGTATTCACTTGAGAAACAAAATCCTCTAACTTTTTTAATCCCTTATGTTCTCTTGTTTCCGACATTAGCAACTTCGATTTCGCGTACACCCAAATGGTCCTTCACGTACCCCCGGGGGTACGCGTACAACAGATTGGGAACCACTGCTCTAGAGAATAATAGATTTTCGATATGCTTATTGGATGAAAACTGTATTTCTAATTTTTGCATGTTAGTTTTCTAATATTTGAAACAACAAAAGCAATAAATGTGAGAATCTTATTTTTTCATTTTTATTCCTTTTTCAAGAAAGGCTTTTATTGAACTTTACCAAACCATATTGAATTTTATTTTCCGAGAAATCATTCCGTACCCTTGCTAATAATGGCATTAATAGTTTATCATTGTGTTCGTCCTTTGTGAATATTTGTTTCGATAGGGACAATTCGAATTTCTTCAATATAGCCCTATTTTGTTATATTATGTAGACATTAGTTAGTAGAAATTAACAAATGAACAATTGTATTTTGTCGAAACAATATTTACAGACTATATCTGCAGTAAACAAGAAAACCGAAACAATAAAGCACTTTATGTGCATTAGTACCACCAGTCGAGATTTAGTAATACCAATGTGATCACCATTATGCAAGATTACAAAGAATTACTAATAAATTGTTCTACATTATATTCAATTTTATAGAAAAAATGTCTTTGGATACAATCAAAAGGAAATAAGGGGAAATAACTCATTTTAACAATGGAAGTAGTAACTATTCAGATATTTATAGAAAAATGACGGCGACTGCGAGTTATGAGCAAAAAGTTAAAATATAATACACCAGTATTAAAACAGATCATGAAAAGACATTAAAAAAGCGTTGAAACTAAATATTTGAAACAGGATTTATAGTGATAATAGCGAATAAAGCTTTTAACACTTAGAAAACACTAAAAAAATCACTGAAGTTATATATGCTACAAAGGAGCAAAAATTAGGAAGATTTTCTTCTTTTTAAGGAGATTTCAGAGAGAGCTAATGAATTCATAATATTTTAAAATAATCTTATGTTTTATCATTTTAATTAGCATATTGCTCTAAGAATATTTAAACAGAAATGAATTCCAAAGAATTTTCAGAATTCAAATATCAGCCGGGAGCAATTTTAAAAAAACTCATTTTCTAAAAGTTATTTTCATAACTTTCATGTTAAGCTCATTAGATAATAGATTTTTGTGTGAAACTTCAACTAATACAGAAAATTCATAGTACCAAAATGACCAGAGGAAAGTAAATAATAATATAATGCATTTGTATATTTTGTTAATTTTAAAGCCATTATACGCTTTTCCATTGCTATGCAAAGAACACAAATTAGCAAGTTTATATTTCTCTGGATAACCGTAGATATTAATTGCATATGTCATGAAACCTGGAGTTGTAGAATCTTTGGTAAGAAGATATTTGACTTTCAATCCCATCATGCAAGTAAAAAAAAAATTGTCTTAGAATAAGAAATGAAATATCAACATCTGTAGAAATATCAGATATTTGTGGTTACCATAAACGCTTTGAGAATACATATTTTAAACCGGCTAGACATCATAAGTCAAGAAAAACACTCCTCTTTTTCGAAAACTTTATACTTGTGCTTTACAATTTACGTTTCATCAGAACAGCACAAAAAGAACAAAAACAAAGACTTTTTTTTATCATCATCAAAAAATAAATAAAATAAAATCGGATGCGTTCTAACGTCCGAAGAGAAACCAACACAACAAAATTTCTTGACATCTTATTAAAGCTCAAGCAATTGATATAAACTCTAATTTAAGTGCGCATCGTCAATTTACGAGAAAATTAATCTTAACAGAGGATTCATTAGGCATTCCCGGCAAGATTTCTTGAAACATTATCCGTGCTCGTAGAAGATGTATGGCTATAATTTTTAACGACCACCAAGGTTGGTTAGTTTGATGTAATATTTAACTCCGAAGCATAAAAGACAAAGGCATAACCCATCTGCTACTGACGGATGATCATTAGATGATATTTAGACAGACTAAACAGGGTGTGTTTAGAGTAATAGGTTAATTAATTCTTCAAAAGAACAGGTAAAAACATCCCTGAGAGTGAAAAATATAGTTTGGCATATTCTTCTGACAAGAGGATTTCTTTTGTTCTTTGCCACAATGTGGAGATTGTAAGTAAGCTTTGGAAGAAAAATAATTTCGTACTTCACAATGGTTGCAATTAAATTACTCAATTTGAAGTAAGAAAGATGCTGCCAGAATTCTCCTTCACTTTTTGCCGCGCTTTTTTTAGATTTATTAAAGATGAAGGTGGAAATAACAGAAGATCATGTCAAGGAACAATGAATCGAGTTGTGAAATTTTATATATTGTGTAATTATGTGTCTGTGGTTTTCATAATGCTTTATGAAGTGCAATTTTAAAATTAGAAAAATAAATTGCAAACACCTGAAGACCGAAGAAGAAGAAATTGAACCGTCAAGACTATGAAATTATACTCTAAGATGACAAAATACTACTTATAAACAAATCAAGTCGCATACATTACACAAAAGTAATTATATTGAATAACAAATTGATAAAATTAGGTGGAATCAAACGGAATAAAATTTGCATATGGTAATGCAAAAAATAACTGAAATGTGGTTCGTTATCAGAAAATCATACGAGTTTTCATATTTCATACCTCTGTGCAATTCTTGACAGTAAAATAAAGAAGTGGATATTATACAGAATGACTTGGAAATGCGATTGATAGCGTTAGATAAAAAATGGGATACATTACGTAGTTGTTCTATTTTTCATTACTTAAGGCCACAAGTCGAGATTTATTTTATAAGCTGTTCAAAATATTTTAAGCATAATTTAAGCTTAAAATCTCTTTTTATATTTAGAATAAAATCAATATCAGTTATGAAAGAGCGGAAAAAATCCCTACATCGGCCTTCGAAATGGAAAACTACTTTGTAATTCATGTGAAGAATATTTTTATGATGATTAATTTTTATATGCTTCTTTAAATAAAAAATTGTCAGAATTGAGACGTAAAATTGTACCATCAGAAATAAAATGTAAATTGTTTATACGACGGAAAGAAATATTTTATTGCCCAAATGTAGTAACTTGTAACGTCGTAAAAGCAGGATAGTAAAAGAGGCTGTAGTGTTTACTCGTCGACTGTTGCTTAAATTATAAAAATGATGGATAAAAAGTGTATTTATTAGACAAAAGAAAGTTTACTTACAACCATAATATATTCCGTTTCTTAAGCAATATAGGTTGAATATGTTTCATCCTACAAAAATATACATAAGGGAATTTATCTCAATTCAATGGTCAAAACTAAAATCCTTCGAAATTTTGTCATTCATTCTTCAGATGCAGTAAACAACCACATTGAGTATTTTGCTACCAATTGAGCACCTTTGATGCTTTATATATTGAATTGAGAAGGACCTATAAATATGAACTGCAAATTTGTGAATCTTAGACATATAAGCAAGACTTTATGCAACATTTTTGTCAATGGTTTTGCTTCTAAACTTTAGGCAATGTTAAAACAATAGGACGCCTTTAAAAAAATTGAATTTTAACATTTGGTTAATAAATGTAAACAAAATACTATATTTTTAAATAGAAACTCTAGTAAACAAACAGATTTGAAAATAATTTGATAATAACCTCAACCTATCTGTAACATAAGAAAATTTTTAAAAATATATTTCGAAAAATAATTGAACATAAGCTTTGATAGGGAAAAGGATCAAATCAGATTGCAATTTTGTGAAAAAACACATCACTATCTGCCAATTATTTTGTTGCCTCCTGTTATGTACCATAATAAACGCTAAAAATAGTGTCTTCTTTTATGAAATTATTTAACTCCACACTAATAAGAAAGTTTGAGTAGCTAAATAATTGATTAATGTTACGATAATGCGATTGGTTAACTTATTTATATAGTTTCTGACTTGAGAAAGGGAACACTTTATTAAAAAAATAAACTAAGAAAGCAAAGTTTTCAGTAATAAATTTCAATTTAGAAGTTAAGTGAAAAATAAAAATTTTAATTATGCTTCCTGTATTTTACACTCATTTATATAACTTTTTTGGCGAAAAATAAAATATCAGGCAATTCAGGATTAATCTTCTAAATATGAATCTCTTTTAAACAAAAAATATATCTTGAACTATTTATAAAAATGATAATAACTCATTAAATAAAATACTGACAAAGCGAAAACACCAAGAAACATGCAGGTATATCCGAAACTCAAGTCCGATGCCCATAAAATGCTTCAAAGGCTTATGGACATAATAACTCTGCGTGATACGTCTACTGTCGACTCCAAGAATTAATTAATACGTGAAAGAGAAACACACCCTCTAGGGCTGTCTGATTAGGCCATCCACTTAGGCGTAGAGACTGGGCCTTCCCTATTGTCTGCTGCCATCGTTTCCATAGGAGCAAACCACCTTAATTAATCAAATAGGCGGAAGATCAGTTCTGCCTCAAATGAGCGAATCATTTGGATTAATCGACGATGACCGCACCATCCACGAAAATGTATAAAAAAAGTAACAATGGACTCCAATGGATGTAGTGCAACGGTTTGATAATTAGTATGTGAGTTGCTGAGAAAAAAATGAACTTGATAAATTTTAAAGATGGATGGTTTGGTTAGTGCAATGTTAACGGGTCCATGGAATTATGATTGGTTATCCAGGTGAGCGTTAATGTGTTGGAAAATTTAAGGTTGATTGTAAATGCGGTGGTGAAACAGTAATTGATTGAGTTTCAGGAGGGATGGTATGAATTTGGAATAAGGTCATAAACTACTTCCAAGCTTTACGATGCAGAGTAAGAGCATGTGAAATGATCCCTGATATGCTGATACATTTTTGGAAAATAGTTAAAACAGATAAAAATTTAAATAAAATTAAGCGAGATTATTACATATATATATATATATATTTATATATATATATAAGGAATTTTTAATATTCTGTATCTTTCTGTACAGAATGACACGCTTTAAACTATTCTAACAAATAAAGCATATGAACTTGTTTCATTTAGTTATAGTCTCGCTTTAAAAAATCACTTTTTTAAGCAATACAAATATGCATTATCCTCAATTAATTATTTAGAAGCACGAAATTTAAGTAGAATTACATTCATATGAATACGAATATATAGTATACTTGATGATATTTCAATACCATTTATTTCATAATTTTCTTTCGCATATTCAACTAAATAACGTTTTCCCATATCATAAAAGAAAAAAATTATTTACCGCTTCTCTTCACAAACAAAGGAAATATTTATGATGCATGTCCCAGAGGTCATTACGAATTTTAATACAGCCGTTCTTTCGACAAAAATATCGCTTGATTATTTTTTTATATAAATTTTACAGTAGAATTATGTAAATATAACCATGTTTTAAGTGATATATGAACACAATGTAGCTGTTTAACATCTCAGAAGCAAATTACCTATATTAACTTCAAAATAACTGATTTTGTTTTGTGATTATGCTATAGTTTAAAAATATTTTCATATTACAGAATAAAAGTCTAGTTGAGGGGACATACGACTGTTAAACCTCGAAAATTTTCAATTTTATGAAAAAACAATGCAAATTATTTCCCTGTATTTTCTCAGCAATTTAAAATAATCCGCGTTAAAAAATTCCCATAATTATAAAAGTTATGAAGGAAAATGTATCAGCACTTCAGCGTAAACATTGCAAATGGACTGTGTTCTTCTGATATTACGCGCACGATATCTCAAGAACTATTGAATATTTTTACATAAAATTTTTACCGAATATGCATTTTGCTCATGCATGTTCAACAAATTGAACCACATTTTTGTACATATTTCTCCAAAGAAGTTTTTTGGGGAGGTAGAAAAGTTGAAATTTTAACTATTTTTCAAATTTTTATTTTAAATTAGTATATAAAATAGAAATTAAATTTAAATGTTAATAAATTGAGGTTCAGTTTCTTAACCAGACTGTTTGGATATTTTAGATACTCAAAATATTGTGTTTAGATAAATATTTTATCCGTAATCATGCGAGCAAGGTGACTATCTCTTTTTTCTCCAAAAATTATACCCATATTTTATTACTCTCTAAAATAAATACATAATAATGTGAAGGTTTGAAAATGTGTATATTATAAGAGAAAGAACAGATATTTTTCTAGAAAAAATGTGAGTTTGTGAATTGCATTGTTTCAGAGATATAATGTATCGAATTTGACAGTTTTGCACCATTTTTTCGAGGTTTAAGAGTCGTATGTACCCTTAAATAAATCTTACCACATCACTCAGTAAATCTCAAACATTATATATATATACACTTATATTTTTGCCATCTCTGCAGCCCCTGTCTTGAATTCAAGTCATTCGAAAATATGTTTCCTATCCACCGTTCCACTATTGTGAAGCAGTATTGTATTGTTGTCCACTTTATTTCGCTTTTCTATGAATAAAATTTAATATTTCAGTTCATTTATCAGTAATTAAATTATTCAAAATAGTTTCTAAAAATTTAGAGTTACTTAATTAAAGTTACTTTAGAAAACTTTATGTTACAGATGTAAATATATAATATTGAGAGTATAGCTTTAACTTAATTTAGAATTTTTAAAGATTCAAAAAATATTTTCTTAGTTTTGTCAAATGACTTAAAACACATTTCGCAACTTTCTTGTTTTATAAGATTCTTCCTTGTACTATTCATAAGAGCAAAAGTTTATACATTACTATTTGCTGGGTTAAATTAAAAATATTATTTAATCAACTTTGAGCTCCCAACGGAGATATATTTTCTAACTGGATTAGTTAAAATATAAAAATGAAGTAATAAATTAAGAAAGAAATTAATCTAATTACCACATATTTTCTATGAGAACTGAATAAGCAAGTTACTTTACTTGCAATAAAGGAGAAATAAAACCTGATTAAATTAGTTTAATCATTATCGCAACCTGTAGCTTCAATATTATTTCTAAACAAAATATAGTATTTTATTCAATTTATTATGAGACATTTCTTTTGCGTCTGGCTGTTCTGAATCTGAATTACATTTCTCTTTGAAAAAGTGACATTATATATAATTCGCTTCTGACATTCTAGTTTTTACAGACAGATGCAGAATTAGCTCAAGATAAATTATACATCCGTCAAAGAAGAGAAGACATACAAATAAGACGAGTATGTACTAACACACCCAAAAAATTACCAGTCAAAAAATATGTTACTATCAACTGTCTAAAGCAAGCGGTCACAATTAAAATTAAGATTCAAGTTATCAACAAAGAAACAAATCGATTAAATTAAAATAAAAGTTTATTGATCAATGACGAAAATCAACCTAGATTTTTATCGACGAAATTGGTTGGATCGTTTTTTGCTATTGGATAAAAGGTCACAAACCATCATTTATAATAAAATGCAATCAATCATTCTTGTTGTCAAGGGTTCAGTATAAACGCTTTACATGATTAAACCTTGTCAAATAGAGATTTTAATATACTGATGGCTGTCATCTATAATGATTATAAAATCAGGTTTCTAAATCTATTAGCTCGGTCAACTGGCCTTCCTTGAATGATGCTTGCTGATTCCAGTGTTCTAGCTGCTAATTTCTGAAAACTGTCATTCTAGAACTAAAAAAATTCATATTCAAAATACAAATTTGAAAAGGACACAAATAATATTCTTATATTTTAAATTTACCCCTCCATATCAAATATGATATAGCCGCTAATGCAACTAAATCAAAATAATAACCAAGTGTCAGTATTGATTATTAGTTTGTTTAATAATTTTTTCTAATACTGAAATAGAATTATTCCGCTGTTAACCGTCCGCGCTATTCTTTCGGCTTTCCGTAGGAACACAAATTTATTAATCAATATTTTTCGGTATTATTATTTTGCAGAGAATCATAAAAATACAATAATATTGTAATCTTAGAGTGAGGTGGTGAAACAGTAATTGATTGAATTTCAGGAGGAATGGCATGAATTCGAAATAAGGTCATAAACTATTTCGAAGATTTTCTATGCAACTGATTATGTAAAATGATAGACACTTGAATTAATAAATATTAAGGAATATAGAAAGATGTGAATAAAGTATCATTATTTAGAATAATTAAGAGAAAAAACCTTGATAACGTGAAAATAACGGAAACATTCCGAAAATGTACGACAGAGAAAGATTGTCGAACTTTGTCAAGTATAAATCAAATTCAATCGTAATCGTGTCATAGACGAGAAGCGTATGAATTACGATGTGTAAGTGCTGAGGAGTGCAACAGATACCAATACTTGCCATAAACACCGAATACCAATTTACCATTAATGAGTATAATTTTAAAGTGCTTTAAGAGTAAAGAAAATAGAAATTTTTTACCATATGTTTCTTTTATTTCGTGATTTCTTTCTTTTTCGCATCAATCATTTCTTCATATTCAAAAATTTTCAATTGTCATTTCTATTTCAATTGTCATACAATAGCGACTACTATTTTCAAAAATTTCCTGGGATATAAGATTGAAAACGCTTTCCAGTTAAGACAGCAGTCAGCGTTTCATAGCAATATGCTCCAATTATATGCAAGAAATTTGATTTCAGAATTCTAGAAGTTGAAAATGTGCTTCAGGTGCCTTGAGGTAAAAGAAGTAGACTACGATTTATAAAAGGTATGTAAAATAAGTCATCAAGTCAGAAAGATGTTTTAAAAAGATATTGCATCAATTAAGTACTCTGCTAAATTACATCACCTTCTATTACATGTTCTTTTCTGCAAGCATTTTCGACTTTGGATGGACAGATGAGGGGATTAGTTTAGTTTAGTTATATTAATGTCACAAGGAGCAACACGAGGGCTATTTCGGGACGGTCCTCGTAATTCTGAACCACGGTCAGATGACGAGGATGACAACTGAGCTAGCAACCCTCTCTCTAAATCTCCACACCAACTGGCGGATGTTTGACCATTACGTATGATTTAACGTGCAAGGACAGAAGGAGGGGGAAAAAGCAATTTACCAAATAGTAGAATAATAGAAATGAACTGCTGTAATCCACCCACTTTCGCTTGAACAGGACGTAATAAATATAGAAATAAAAATATTCAAAATAATACATTAAATTACTTTCTGCTATTCAGATGTGTTGCTTTGCAACGAAAGTTTTGAAACGGAAACTGATCAACGAATTCTTCCCTAAATCGAATATTCTGTACTACTGATGTGAACTTAAAGGTTACGGAAAGCCGGAATTCCAAAATATCTTTTCAAACACAATTTTTTTACCAAACAAGAAGGAAAATGCTTATCCAACTTTTCATGTTATTAGCTTTGCAATTTCTTTCCACTACATGTTAACTTGTGCTCTCTTGCCTTTTCTCATCGTCAGTAAACCTAGCTATCGGACATTAAGTTATGCCATAGGACATATGAGTAAAACTATTTATAAGCTGATTAGAGAAAAGACATTAGTTCCGCAGGGAGAATGAAATCTTAATAGCTAAGGGTACAGCACTTGCAACCACCCCCACGCAGAGAAAGAAATTCTGTTTGGTACAATATTTGTATTCGGCGGTTAATAAAAGATTAAGCTAGGTCTAACGTATTTCGACATGAGCACCATCGAACCCAATGGCCTCCTCCTCCAGAAAGAATCACTTGACCCAAAGGAGGGCAACCAGTTTCCGACAATCCCTCATCAGCTAAAGGGAATAACGCCCGACTCCTCCTTCAGTCTCTCTTCTGGTTTCCCTTGGAGGAGACACCAGCCCAAATTGGGAGTTCATGCAGTTCGAACCGAGGGCGTGCAAGGACGAGTCACAAAGCATTTCCGGCCTCCTTTATTTTTTTTCTCATTCTGTGCCTTCCTTCCCTTACATTTCGCACTTTCTCTCGTTCTGTCTCTTTCTCTCCACCTAAAATGGGACGTCCCGACACCCAAACAGATCTTTTTTTTTTGCAAAGTGTCGACTCTGCAGGAGTCGGTCGATTAGATGTCGACTCCCGATTGCCGTAAAGGATGGGAGGAGTTCGCCAATTAGCCATGGAGGGCGCTGCTGGGAGAGCGTGTAATGAGAACGTAAATGGCAAAATTTCCATGTTTCTGGTCGGGATGGGATCCCGGAATGGCCTTACTTAACAGTTGTAGCTTGGTAAGAGAAACGTTCGTTTCGAACGGTATGGCACTCGTTAGAGGTGGAATGCTTTACAAATGAGTCATTCTTGCCTGATGGAGAGAATAGTATAATAAAAGTGATAGTCAGAGTTCATTTAAAGACCATTTTCAGAGCATGTACAAATAGTTATGTAACTTTGTTTCTTCATTAAGAGGACATTCTCTTGTTAGCAATTTAAGCTTTCTGAAATAAATAGGATTTTATTTGCCTTATCGCGGACCTTTCTAAATTTAACCTGGCCGAAAAAAATCGCAATTTCAATTGTATTGCTTCCAAATGAGTCCAACCGAAACTCAAATGTTTAGTTCAAAATTTCTTATTATACTATTTTTAGTTTTTTAAGAAATAAAAAATTTAATCAGCAGATTTATGAAAATTGTTTTATTTTTGAAGTTACTGCTCGAATAAGACGAACATATTTTATTATTCCTAACGTCATTTGTATTAAGTTTACTAAATTCATGAAGTGTGGGTGTGGTTTTACCAACTCAAAGTATTTTATTTTTAATTTCGCATCTTTTTGTCCATATAATTTACTAGCTTTTTTGCGTTAGATTCATGCATATTTTTTTTAAATTCCGATTTTTGAGCAGCAATTTTAATTTCTTTGTTAAAGATTATAGTCTGACTTGGAATGAAGAGAGATATTTAATTTTGTAAAAAGATGAATTTTAGAAATTCCATTACCATCAAAATTCACAGCATATTGAGAAAATCAACAAATAAAAGAATTAGATTTCTAAAACATCATTGAAATATTTCACACATACTTCTTGATTCGAGTAATCTGTTAATTACTTATTCATTAAACTGAATCCAAGAAAATAGCGGAAACAATCAAAAGGTTCTTTTTTTTCTATGATATCACATGTTTTTCTTATCATTTAATTATCATTTAATCAACACGAAAAAGTAATGAAATCATTATTTCATATTAAATGTCTTATTCGGAAAACAAAAAATTGTAGAAAGAAATTGTAGAAAACCAAAGGTCTCATTTTTCTAAAACATCACATGTTAATTTTTTTCTTATCTTTTAATTATCATTTAATCAGCAAGAGAAAACATTAAGAGCATTGTTTCATACTGAATGAAGCAATCAACCCACGACAAATTTATCAAACGAATACTAGAAGTTCTTACTCGGAGTAATTAATTTGTAAGATATCACCAGTATCAACAAGTAAATAAAATTGTTTTGGATTAAAAGATATTGTCCGCTTTTCAATAACTCTTTGAAACGAATAATAATGAACACGCAAATTATTTTTTCGCATGTTTATTACTAATTTACCTAAAATGAGATTCTCCGCAGAGCAAATAACATACATGTGCAGCTGAATGGAAATATTAAAATGAAGAAGTTTACACCACATTTTATATTTTCTCATTCCTAAGCTTAAACATGCATTTCATTTATATAATTGAAAATATGAATTGGACAGGAAATGTATTATTTTTTCAGTTCATCATTAAATGTAACTCATTAAATATCATAAAAAGGCTAAGATTAAGCTTCAAATTTCAAACAACAGTTCTTAACCTCACCAATTGCTCATATTATATTGTTGTTTCTGTTTTAATGATTAATACAAAGCTATTCTTAAGATAAAAATAATGCAATGGAAAAAACTTGTAAAGTTTATACGCTCGATCAAATAAATTCCATTAAAGGAATACTTGATATATATATTTGCTGAGATTTTCAAAATAATTTAAGATATTACGATACATTTCATCAGACTTGACATTTAGATAAAAGAATGCGTGACCCAGGTAGATTTAAACCTCGTCAAATAAACATTAATGCCTCAAGTCATACTATGTGGTGAATAAATGCTACGAAATTTGCTATAGAATTATTTGATCATACAGATGGTATAAGGTTAGTGAGTTATTACAATACTCTTGTTCGCACTAGGTGTGTCTTGTGTCACTCACTTTTCCGAAATCAGCGATCTACAACAACTAAAATTATAAAGGGTGATCATAAATTATTGGACTCATTTTAAAAATTAATAAATCTAAATGTTACAGCAACTGTTTTTTTAAAATTAGAGCGCATTTTAAAACGTTTTTTTTCAGATAGGTAACGTGCCGTGACGGTGGTTTGGGTGGTCGTAAATTATTGGACATCTTCCATTTTTGAGAGCCATTATCTGCGAAACTATTAACGCTAGAATAAAAATAAAAGCATGTATTTGTAGGGAATTTTACGGTCTCTAATTTGCTAATAATTCGAATAATGCTGTTTAATTCAAAAACTGAATTTTTTTCGAGATATTGAGGACAAACTGTAAAAGGAAACTAGAAAAGGCGCATCGGCTTCTGCTTATCGGTAGCTATTGCGTACGGAAATCTCTCGCTGTGGAAAATTTAGAACGCCGTAGTGGTACGCCACATATCTGATAAATACTTTTTTTATTTGCTCTCTCAATTAAAAAAAAAACGCAGTTGTAATATTTTTTTATTGATTTTTGAAATGCGTTCAATAATTTATGACCAACTTGTATATATGGAATTTGACTTATTCTAAATTTTTCTCTGGTGGCTTGAATCTCCTTTTAACATGACGTTAAGGCATTTATAATTAGGATTTATTATTTTTAAGTCAAAACTAAAAATTGTTCTTATTTTGAAATTGCTTTCGTTAACAAAATAACCAGCATCCTCACTGATCGTTAGTGAACAAATATTTCATTCCCTTAATTCACTCGAGACTTTTCTTCTGTACCATGCATAAATCAAAAAAGCAATGAAAATTTTCTCACATTTTAAAAATCTTTGAACACGTTAGATATGAATTATACCGCTTATTTTGAAGTTTTATTGAAACATCATTGTATTAAAAGCGCTATATAAAGTTTATTCATTAAAATTACTTTTGAATGATTTAAAATTTTCAAAGTAAAAATAATTATCTTTTCATTTATTAAACTTACTTCCTATTTCATTATTAATTATACATTATTTACTAAACTGATAAATATTAAAAAATTATTTTTACTGCCAATTTTCGAATGAATTTAATTTTGACTGTGGTTTCGTAATCTTCGAATTAGCCAAGTTTCATTTTACTATATTTGATGCGTCTATTTCTTTTCAACAATTTAAATACAAATTCAGTAAGCAAATAGAATGGTAATATTCAGCAACCTAATGACAAAAATGCTGCATCGTTCATTAGTATTTTGAGACGATAATATATATTTCAATGTTTATCAAATATGTGATTAAGCTTTTTTTTCAGAAAGCAAATCATATTGAGGGATTTAATGATGCCTTACGCATGGCCCATTAGGTATCTTTGCATTCCGCAATCGCATTCAATCCGAAATGACACACATCAAAAAACGCATTAATTACTCGCTAATGAGAACATTAAATACGAAAAAAAAATCAATACTAACTGTGTGTAGTCCAGTTCAGTACTGATTTATAATTGATGAGCTGAATTGATCTGAATCTTATTGCCCAAGAATTGATTGATATTCTTACATGGCATCCAGGCTTAATGCATTGATTTCATTATTATTCATGAGGTAATTTACTATGGCAGCCAGAACATGGAAAAAGCAAACATTGCAACCAATTAATTAAACACTTGTACACCTCTCGGGGTGTTTTGCTTTTTCCTTTTTTTCCTCTTTTCAGTCTTAAGATTCGGCCGTGACCTAAATTTCGATATTTAATTTGCCCATACTCTTTTCTTTGAGGATAATTGAGTGAAATAAGTTTAGGAGGGGGAAGACATAAGTGTGCAAATGTTATTAACAAAGTACATTTTAATAAGATTTGCTTACATTTCTTTACCTTCAAGCTAAAGGCGACAGACCGACTGGACACGCCTTAATTAAATATTAGCTGCGTTGCTTATTGTATATAAAATCAGGGTCCTCTAAAATGAAGCAGTTTTATATACAGAAATCTCGACAGTCAGAAGTTCCTTATTATCCAAATCACCTTCGAGTCTGAAATTTTTGCATTACAGATTAGCATAAGAATTATTTAATTAATTTACTTTTTATGACAATAGTATTATTCAGAATTAAGTACAATTAAAACTTTCGATCAACAATTGCACATTCAATTAACATTTGATTAATTGTATTATTCGGCAGCGGAGATATCTTTAATTTGCATCTGTGAAACGTTTTAGAAAGTAGTATCTCAAATTTCTTATGGAATATTAGTTGTTTTGAGCAGAGATAACTTAAATTCACAGTATAGGAGATTCATCATTACGGCCAGTGAAATAGGTTCGAATATAGCCATGATGTTCTAAAGACATTTGATTTAGTTCAACAAATTCCAAACTGTAATATTCGATATTCTGCAAAATCAGATTATATAATCGAATCAAAAGATGTTTATAATTTCCTGCAACTCTATAGGTAGCCCTAAGAAGCGTAGAAACACGTTTTTCATCATTCATCAGTGATACGTTCTCTTATGGCGCTCTATGTGTAATCGAAGACTTTGATGATGTTTTGAAATCAAAATTTCAGAACTGAGAAATCCAAATAGGAAGACTCGATTGCATTGTAGATATGTCTAGTTTGCTGAGATTTCATGTAAGGAATTTTCAAATGCTCATATCTACTGAATAAGTGCATAACTTGGAGAAAGGAATGTCGCATTCAGTTCTATCCTCGTCACTGACCTGATCTAAATTCCAAGGTTCGTTGACAGTTGCCTTCGTATAACGCTAATGTAAAAAATTAATCATTCAGTACATATGGAAACATAATTTTTCTTTTGAAATGTTCCTGTTCACATAGAAAGCTGGACATTCGCCATCCAGCTGTTCCAAGGGCTTCTGAGCAGACCTTTTTCCATTTTCAGGCCATAAAATTTGGTGGGTCATTCACATACCGGCCTGCACCGACAGCACCTAAGAGCAACCCTATCCCCTAGGCTACTGCACCCCCTCCTACCTCCGTTTACAAAACGGATCACACCCGCTCTTATTTCCCCACACTGACTCCCATTCACACACACCCTCCCCCATTTTGTGATTTTTGCGTTTGTGAGAAAGGCTCGGTCCCCCTAACCGACTATCGTATTTCAGTTTTATGGCCTAGAGGGTCGAATGAAAATCCAAATCGGATGGAATTCCAACCTTTTCATAGGTCTACACCAATCTTCACCAGTTTCTTACATTGGGTTTGGCATCCTGCGTTCGAAAGAGAGTGTAGTGGATTACTGGTGAATGTTCCTCTTAAAATGATAGACAGTTGTAGCTATTCCTTCTGTGGAGTGGAGCCTCTGTAGCCAAGTAGCAGAATTTGTATTTTCTGACTAGATGGTTACAGTTTGGAGACAAGCTTCCAGAAATATTCGTCATATACGCCTGCGGCTAAATCCGGATCTAACGTCCCTCCGCTGGTATGGAGACAGAGTTTGAAGATATGGCGTGGCTCAGATGTCCTCGTCATCTCACCAGGGCTCAAAACTGAAAAATGCTTCTCAAAATAGCACTCGTGTTGCATCACCTTCGTTTCTGGACGTTAATTCAACTAAATTACCTCCTTTAATCCACTCCTATGAAATTATTTAAATTTCTAATTAGCTGACATATCTCATACCAGACTTTTATTATTTGAATCCATAGAAGAACGAAACGAACAGCTGAGATACTTAAAGGTGCTTAATTGAATTTGTTTTTAAATTAATTTCTACTTTGATTTAATTACAGATTTAAATATCAAAATTTCTATCAATTAGATATCAATAAATTCCATTTATGAATCATGCATGTCATTATATGCGAACAGTTTAAAATTCGGTATATAGAAGTTAGAATAAGGCATTATACTTTTCAAAGAACATGCAGATGAGAACAAAAATATTACCTATCCCTAACTATGAACTAAACTTGTTAAGGAATAGTTAAACCACTCCACAACTATATTCCAATAAAGGTAACGATTAGCTTAATCTCTTTTTAAAGTTAAAAAGTCGTATTAGCTTATTTAATCTCTCAACTAAACCGCAAGCATGAGTAAGTAATACATCAGATGGAATACTCCACGAATTTATCACCCAACATAGAGAGTAATTACACTTTTTGAGAAAAGTCCTCTTCATTTAAAGTTTCATAATCCTTCAAAGCATGGCGTCTTCTTTCGAAGAACTCTTCTCAAATGCATAATATCCGCTACTGCCATTGCGTACGTTAAAAGCGAATATGTACAATTCATTTCCTTCAAACATTATTAACAGGAGATGACTTTGATCCTCACTCACAGTTGAAAAATTTATTCAAGGGTGAAATTGGCCTCACTCAAGAGTGAAGTCATGCCATTCATTTTATGAGCATGATAGAAATTTAAAAGTTCGAGATTAATTCTGCAGATATTTGTGTTTGTTCCTTTCTTCATTATATCCATTGAATGGAAAAAAAGAGAGAAATATTGTCGAGAAAGATATATCCAGAAACTGATAGAAACAGAAGTCATTTATTTCGAATGAAGTAATTCATTATGATTCTTCAAATAACTTTTTATAATAGATTTTATTGTTTTATTCTTGAAAAAGTGAGAAAGATTTTGAATGATCGATTATGATAAATCAATAATTTTAAAATAGTTGTAATACTTTAAAAGTAATCATTTAGGGATTATCTTCGTTATATTTTATTTAGTTTCGTCTAAATTAGAAATATATGAAAATGAGGTAAGAAACGGATTTATAAAAATCACTAATGTAGTCGCTCTTGTAACGTTAACTATAAATGACTGTGACTGACGTCAAAGGCAAAGGACCTCTGAAGCTTTGAACTTCAGCTGAGACCAAGAGATGGAGCGCGTTTCGTCCCATGAACAATTCTCTTCTTTTTATTTGTTCCACTTCTGATATTATTTTTGTAAACTGTCTGTGTGCAACGTAAAGCTAAATTAAATAACTTGCTACATTAATTTAGACTATTTACTAAACCTATAAAGAACTCCCCCCACACACACTAATAATTTTTCTATAGATATCATTATAAAAAATTCCATTATTCAATCATTAGTTTTTAATTCTTAAAGAAGAAACGATTCTGGTTAATTAGTTTTGAAAAGTGAATTGGAGTACATCGGAGTTTATTCCTACATCAGTCTCAATGATTAGTCACGTTTATCTCTCTAGGGAAAAAATTTAATGTATTTCTATATTCAAAAATATTTTGATTCAGGCATTTTAATTACCTATCTATCCAATTTATGAATACTTATTTTAATTAACGAACCTACTTGTAATTTGAAATTTACTGTATTGCATCGCTCTTGAAATTCAAACCTTTTCCCGAATAAAAAAAATCCCAAGTTTTTCTTTCACTCCGATATGACTTTCTTTCAGCATTCAACCTTTTGATTAAATAATTAGAAAGCACTGATTAGAAAAAAAGTTGAAATCCTTTAAATGTAACGTCATTTTGCAGAAAGGAATTCAAGAAAACTGCTCTTTCGTTCTAAACTCAGCTGGGAAAATTCTCTAGTTTTTGTCATTTCCAATGACTTGCAGTTCTTAAGTAATCACTTTCAAAATGTCGCCTCATTTATAATAGCATAATTTTTTTCCTAAAAGAATTCTGGTTATTTTTGATAGAATTCCGTGTTTTCGTAACAACACTCAGTTTTAGCACGCTTAAGCAATTTCATTACGAAGATCAGAGGTGCATTGCCACAAAAATGAGAATTACTTTGTTTACGTTAATTGAAGCGCTAATAAAATGAAACTAAACTTTGTGTTTTAATCTTTGTCGAGAATTTCTCCAGATGTTTATGTACTTAAGTTAAATGAGATAGCTGGAAATTTTGAGAAACTTCCAAGAAGCTTTAGAAAAAGTTTTAATTGTGAAAGTGGAGTCAACATTAATGCAATTTGGCATCCATTCTCTTCATCTAGAAATTTAGTTTAAAACAAGAACAAAGTAACATTTCGCACTGAGATGCTTTTTCATTTTCATTAATAGGCTAAACACTACTATTTTTAACACAGCTCAGGCGTGAATGCAGCTTAAATTGTGTCAACCATTTTTTTCTGAGAAATCCAAAAGAATGAAAATGTAATCTTTGCCGCACTTTTCTTTTAAATTAAAACCAGAAAAAAAGATCATTTTAAGGTAGTATTTTCATTATTTTTAGTTTGTATTACGTCTTAAATAAGTTTGAAAATAAAAAAGGCATTTTTTTTTATAATAACGAAAACTCAATACTCAGTTATACAATTTTTTTAGGTATATGTAGAAATAATGTTTATCTTGGTTGAAATAAACCTAAAAAGAATCATAGAATCAATAATATTTTGTTTTGTATACTGTAGTTCTAATTAAGGTTGGTTTACTTTTTTTGAGTTATTTTATATTCAATATAGAAAGAAAAGAACAAGCTAGAAAACAGAAGAAAAGAGTTCTTGACCGTTTTTCAATACCTATTATATATCTCGCATTGTTGAGTTGAAAGTACAGCATGTTTTTTCAGCGCTCATGTTGACATTTAACGGAAAAACTACTAAAAGTGTGTAGTATAAAAAATCCCACATTAATTCGTGATTTAAGCCACGCTAATTTTTCTTTGCAAAAATTTAACTGCAAAGAAATATTGCAGTTAATTTTAGCCATAATAACAATTGAATTTTATATATAATTATTATTATTTTCAAACAATCTATATAACGCGAATTCATTTTTTACGTTCATGAGTTTCAATTTTATATTCATTGAGAGGCTTACCCAGAAAGTCAGTTTCTCTCAAGCTGTAAGCAGAAAGATTTCAAAGTTGCATAGGAGCATTATTGGAATTAATACTGCAGTTAAGCTAACTTTTAGAATAGCCAACACTGGTATTCATTCCCTTGGTCATACCGTGGTTTTAACTTTTCTATGCATATGTCATACAAAAGTCTGGAACCTGGAATGGGAATCAGCAGTGTATTTGTGTATCAAATTTTTCGACACCCACCAGACCCAAAGTTTCCAGAAAAAACATGCGCTTCGTGACAGTGTAAAAAATCAAATAAGGATATATAATAAGAATGGCTATTGAATTCTTAATCTTGAAGCGACGATACCTCACCAGCTTCACATGGCCATCATTCGCATGGCACGACGGCCCAGTACTCTCTTCACTACGGACATTTTGGCGATTAACTATGCAACTTCTTGCTCAGGACGACAAACCAAAAGTTTTATCCGAGCTTATAAGTAATTTCGATAGGCGCTAAGTTCTGTGCTTTCAAAAACGTTATTAAATATCTAGCCTGACAGTTGGAGGGTGAAAGAGAACGGAGCAATATTTTTATTTTGTGTTTTTCTCTTTGCGTTTTGTGTTTTTGCTCTTCGCGTTTTTCCTCTCAATCTGTTTGCGCTTTGTGTTTTTGTTCTTTATATATATATTTTTAGTTCATTGTTGTGAACGATGATTTTAAATTGTTCTGCTCACCCCTTGGGGTACTTTGTAAATTCTTTTTTAATGTAGTTCATTTATTTGGTTTTATGTTTCCCCTCCGGTCTGTGGAAGGCTTTACACCCTCTTGGGTAGGCTGGTCCGGATCGGGTAGTAAGTAAGTAAGTTAGAGCTATAATAATGTAGGTGAACAGGAAATATCAAATGTCTCATACCAGATCACCATCCAAATTCAATCAGGCATTCTCAATGCATGGCCTGTTATCTGTTACTATTACTTTCGAGAAATCCCTCGTACTTGCAAAAAAAGAACTCTAAAGTCTGCAATAATGATTTAAAAAGATGTATTAGTTCAGTTTACGATATAATTTGCAGTTACTTACATTAACTACAAAAGTAAAACAATTTGTAATGACTAAGATAAGTTTAAGGACACAATAAACTTCACAAACATCTCTATAGGATTTTTCGCTGGCATTTTTGCCCTTTTTTATATTTCTCACGAATATCATTTCAGAATGCATATGCCTCATTGTTTACTGGTAGAAGAATATCTAACATAAAAATCTTTAAAAAAATTAATATTGCCAAAAACAATTTTACTTGAATATAACCTTAGATAAAATAACTATACTGATAAGTCATGCAAACGTGAATGTATTTTGTATTTGGGTTTTTATAACATTTTGTATCATTATGTATTAATATTACATTCCAAATTCTCTACCATTTCTAAAATTATAACATTTGCGGCGCTTTACTTTTTCCGCACTTCAGAAAAATGCTTCCTTTTACAAATATCAAAATTTTTAAATTTACATTTGCAACAAATTTATGAACGTTATCCGTTTTCACACATTTTAAACACGTTCATCTCGTTTATAATGCTTTTCTGATGTTAAAACCAGCTTTCCCTTTTTCTTTGTGAGAAAAATAAAAAAAACTCCTTGCTTATTTCAAATGTGTTTTTATGTTTATTCGCGAAACGTGATGACAATGAGCAAATAAAACATATATTTATCAGTAATATATGAGACGCGTGCTTAATCTAACTGCAGTTTTATCTCTGAAGAGTTCTTAACTTCTTTTTTCATTTTGATTTTTTATGATTCTAGAAATGTTTCTAGGTTGGCCAGTAAACTCGCGTATTGCCCAATCCCCTTCCTCAATGAAAAACTCTTGTTTTATGAATGAAACGCAAAGGTGTGGTTGAACCAGGTTAAGAAGTTCCACTTTTTTATATTTGCGTAGGCTTGCGTTTCAGCTAATGGCTCAGAGCGTTTTGCATCGATTGAGGTTACGCTCAGAATTTAGTAAATCTTATTTGCATTAAAAGAAATAAGAACTCAAAGTTATTTTAACTATATTTCTTCACATGCTGCTGATGACCTTAACTAAAGTAAACATGACGACTGTTTTGTCACTGTATAATCATGTAATCATGCCTGATGAATATGGTTGAAGTAAAAATTTATAATTGATACGTACGGAAATGAATCGAAGTTATGTGATTTCCATAATTCAGCAGCTATATCATTATTCACGTGTTACGAAATGTAGAATACATGTTATGTTTCCTAGTTGTTGAGTCCTTTTTCTAACGGGCAGTACAGATGCTGAACCAGCAGAATAATTTCGTTTGCATACGGGATGATACTACCACAAAGACAAGGATTTTAAACTTTTCTTAGCTGCGATGCCTTTTGATGGGAAACAAATATCGCTCCTTTATTTTGTTGTAGCATACGGACTGGTACTACTTATGTACCTCAAAGAAAAATATTTTTTAGACTCTTTTCTAATTGAGATACCTTTTATCGGGAAACGACTATCGGTACTTCACTTCTGTTCAAAATTTTGCATCGAATCACCTCAATTAATTTCATGATAAGCAAGAATTCCATAACTCAACATCTATTACCATCATTCATGTGCCACGAAATTAATACAGTAGAATTCCGGAAATACGAACCCTTGTAATCCGAAATTCTGGATAATCCGAACACCTTTTTCCAGTTTTTTGAAAACTTTTTACTAAAAAATGAAGTAAAAATAACAATTAGGAATCAGAAAAAAATCTAATGATTATTCCTAACTTAAAAGAAGTATTTGAAGTGGTCTTTGAGAATGAATACAGTATCTTAATAAGTACAGTAGAACCCCGGTAATCCGAACTAATCGGGGTTGTCCTCTGTTCAATTCCTGGGAATTCGGGTTATCCGGGAAATTCGGTAAAATACACTTGATATTACCAAATGCAGTAGAGTATATTGACTCTGGGTGCCCTGTGAAAGCGTAAGGAAAGAGCACGCGGCGATTCGCACGGTACTGCGGCAAACAAGTTGAGGGTAAAAAGAAGATATCTGAGTTTAGTTCTACTTATTAAGGTGCTGTATTCATTCTTAAAGACTACTTCAAATACTTCTTTTAAGTTAGAAATAATCATTAGATTTGTTTCTGATTCGTAATTGTTATTTTTCCTTCATTTTTTAGGAAAACGTTTTCAGAAAACTAAAAAAAGTTGTTAGGATTATCCAGAATTATAGGGGTTCGGATTTACGGGGTTCTACAGTAGAATTAAACTCAGATATCTTCTTTTTACCCTCAACTTGTTTTCCACAGCACCGTGCAAATCGACGCGTGCTCTTTCCGTACGCTTTCACAGAGCACCCAGAGTCAATATACTCTACTGCATTTGGTAATATCAAGAGTATTTTATCGAATTTGCCGGATAATCCGAATTCCCCGGAATCCGAATAGAGGTCAGCCCCAATTAGTTCCGATTACCAGGGTTCTACTGTACTTACATATTATTTTTCCTAGTTGGTAATTCGCTTTTCTAACTGGCGGTACAGATGTTGTACCTTAGAATTTTTTCCTTTGAGTTCATGCTGGTTCTAATGCTCTATCAGTAAACCATGGCTTTTTAAACATTTCCCACTTGAAACCAAGTTTCAATTCGAAAAAATTTGCAGTACCTCATTTTTTTTTAAAAAAAAATTATTATGCCCCTGAACACGAAAGTAAACAATTTATGTTTAATAAATAAAAAAAACTATTAAATTTTTATTAGTTGCTTAGGAAATTTTCATTAATTTTTTTCTGTGAACAGTCTTAACAGTTTTTGCTTACAGATGTTGAATAATTCAGCACACTTAACAGTCTTTATTTACACATAAAAATATTACCACATAAAAATATTTTTTGCTTATAAGTGTTGATTAATCTAGCGTGCGTAAAGTTTTTTACTTACAGACATTGAACAATCGAGCGAACTTTAAGTTTTAGCGACACCAGTGACCACTTTCAGCCTTACTGAATTATACTGACTATATATATATATATTTAATGACTGAATTGTGCTTACTAACATCAACTGAAATATGTTTTATATTTGTTTAATGTTATACGAGTGAACTTTATTATGGATTTAACTCCTTTTCCACCTTTTCTATTCGTAATTAATTTTTACTCCACTTATCAGTATAAAAAAAGTTTATCTTTTAGAACTTCTAATTACTTTAAAATATTCGTCCAATTTAATAAAATAAAATAGAGAAATTAGGTTTCAATTTTCGTTTGAGTCATCGTATTAATTTCTTATTTATAAATACATTATTCTGCATAAAAATTCTGTTTCATCAACAAATGTGTTACTTGGACAGATATAAACAAGTATGGCTTCATTTTTAGAAGTACAAAATTAAATTTTAATTCATTCCTAATAAAATGAATTTATCGAAAAGGAACTCGCTAAATTTTTGTTTTTAGTTTAGAGATATAAACTTTTACCTCTTTGATAAAATTTAAGCCTGTCGAAATAGCAAGTTTTTTGATGAAACAGAATTGCAGACACTTTTATTTCTATGCAAAATAATGTTTCCAATAAATAAAACAAGAATTTCCGTTTAATAAAACAAGAATGTCAAACTTGAGAAACTTAATTAATTCCTACGAGATTCTTTCATATGTTTCTAAAAATAACTATCCGCTCTCAAATAACGAGGGAAATGACTTTCTTATACATTTAAATTCGCTTTACTTCAACCTCTTTGTATTTTCAAAGTAGAGGTTGATTTCAATTCATTCCGAATACGATGCCAATCGCATTCTAAACTTCGTTACTTTCCTGTAAGATTCTAAAATTATATTTGCGATCTAGTAACACTTTTCAGTTACTCCATTGCCCATGTATGGGCACAGTTTAGTAGGTTACCTTACTTAGTTCTCATTTGGTTCAACAATGCAGGCTTATCGTAAACAACCCACGCAGTGTTACTCCATTCATGCAGACTTACTTCACTACGAGGACTCATTCATAACTCTAAGCGAGTTGTGAAGCAAAAAAATAATAATAAAATCATTGAAGAGGTAAGTAGCCTCGCATGGACGACATTTCGCCGCCACGATTTTTGTATTTATTTTTGTATTTTCCTGCCCGATTTGAGTAGGCGATGAACTAGGTCTTGATTTCCGGTGCATTTTTCATTTATATCAACGTGATTATAATAAAATCTCATTTCGACTGAAGAAAACACAACATTTTTGCCCAATTTGTCTAAAAGTCACGTTGGATTTGGGCAAAAGATAGGAATCTTGGAATTTTCTGTCACATGAAGGCCCTGCGGGCGTTATTTCTTACGTAGATGGAAGTGCCTGGAAGAGAATTTCAATTGCCTCGTTTGTGGAAAATGCTAATTTTAAGAAAAACTCTGTAAACTAGTTGCCTGTCTTAATCATGGACCTCAAGTAAATGAGATCCATCCAAGGTCTTTGTAGGTTATTTGAATATGCTAATGAATAGAAACTGTGTTAATTTCGTTTGTTAGGAAGATAACTGTTACTTTTGTACGATAAATTTTACTTTAAAAAACTCTTAATAATTTAACATATGACAACCCATTGTATGCTTGCTTTTTAATGTTGTCTCCGGGTAACATTTACCTTCCTTTCTTCAAATAGGATGATTAGCTTCAGCGGCGTAGGCGCAAAATAAGCAGTGCCGGAACGCTCTAACTTGGGTGGCAAAAATCGCGTTGTTTTACAATGAATTTTTGATGAATGAGATTTTTACAACGTTTTCATAATTATTTCTCATAAAAAACGGTGTTCCGGTGCGTTCCGACTCAACTACACCCTGATTAGATTTAATTGTCCGGCTGCGTATCCTGCGGTTTACGCAGGTACGAAGTTAGTGCCTTTTCTGCTGCATCTCGTGGGTTAGTGTGTTTACATCCTACTGTTTAAGCGCTGCATATACATAATAATTAAATTCGTTTCAGAAATAATTGGACCTATTTTCAAACGTTGCAAGTATATAGAGATTGTTAAAAAAAATTCTACAGTTTAATAGTTATATGTACATGATGTATGCTATAACTCTCATTGAATGCTTTCTTAAGAATCAACCATTTTCTTATAATTATCTTTCGTGAATTTATCCTCCTTATTCAACTATTAGGTTTATTCATTTTAATCATTAGAAGTGTGCTCGAAAAAAATGGCAAATAAGGGCACTAAGAGAAGGGTATCGGTGATATTTATTTTCATTTCACCTACTCTGGTACCTTTTATATGATCTTTGTGATTGAAATTATTGTAGCAAAATAATGGATGTGCAGTTACGAATTTTCATTTTCTTAATTTATTTATTCTAATATCGTTTATATGAACTTTATAGTCGAAATCATAATAACAAATAAATGGCGGAAATCACACTTAAGAATTTTCATTTTCTCCATTTCACTTATTCTAGTACCATTTATATGGGTTTTGAGATAGAAATTAGAATAATAAATAAATGCTGGAAAGTGCACTTAGGAACTTTCATTTTCTGCCGTTCATTTATTTAAGAATCCCCTATATGAAGTTTATAATCGAAATAATAACATTAAATTAAAAAGATACGCACACACACACCGTATGAGTCTCCATAAAATACCGAAGGTGAAAGACAAAGAACAAGCAGTCTGTCTCAGCGCAATTTAATATCTGAAAGCATCGCCGTCAGTCATATGATTTCCAAAATGAGAAAATATTAGATTTAGAACCTTTCAAATTGATATGAAAGAATTTGAATAAGATTCGAGTTCGAATACCGTAGCGAGCTCAGTTTTTCTTTGTGTGATTAACGATTCACTTTTTGAAATAACCCTCATTAAATTAAGAGGGCTGTTTTGAAACGGGTTTCATAATTTTGAAACGTGGTCAGATAACCTGAGCCGCTACCTTTCTCCTAATTTCCACTCTGCAGCGGGGAAGAAGTTTCAGCCGACAGACTTAGCGTTCACCAGATCCTCTTACAGAGGGGATGCTGGGTTGCAAACGAATACCAGCATCGAGGGGTAGCTTAGTTAAGTTTAGTTTAGCTTTATTAACATCCCGTTTTGAAGCAACGTGAGTGGCTATTCTGGGATAGACTTCGTAATTTTGAACCGTGGTCATATGACGAAGTAAATGATGAAAGTGCGATTCATAGTGGCAACAACAATATGTTCTACTGGCAAAAACTAATGGTACTAGTGTGATTTGAATATTTTTCAGACTGAATAGTGAAAAAAATAACTTATTTGCTGAATCCTTGTTTTTTAAATAAGACTGTTATTGGGAAACATCTGGAACAGATAAAACTGCTTTTATGTATAGGGTTGTTGTTTTGATAGTGTTTAAGTTTTTTATTATTCATTTATTATTGATAGCTTTCTTTTTCAGTTCTTTAAATTTCTGAAAATTGTAAATTGTTTTGTAAATTTTGCTCCTCAGTAAAGTTGTTCGGGCTTTTGGTAGTGGGGGGAGCTGGCTCTGGGTGTGGTGTTCGTCCTTTATCCATCTTGTGCCCATTTAAAACAGATGAGATAACTCTAGTAGTCATAGGTATTGGGGGTTCAGGGTGACATTAGGTCAGATGAAGAAGGCGACACCTCAACTGGAACCCATGTTCTAGACTTCCGCACCACAGCAGTGGGAGAACCATCGACGGGCAGCGGGATGGTTTCAAAATGTTGCTTTGAATGCGCAACACTAGGACTCTGAGCTATGACTAAGAGGTGGAATGAAAGAGTTTAGATTAGAAACAACTTATTAATCCTTAAAAATTTTGTTACTAAAACTCTACTATATAATTTTTGTCCCCATTATTTTTTTTCCAAAAAGATCTTTAAAATAAATCTAAAATATTTTTCATTATTTCTCGCTTGAATTATATTAAATGGTTCGTAAAACTTTAAAATAGAACTCAGATTTTTTTCAATAATTTACCGCAATCCAGTGTAGCTGAAAATAATTGCTTAAACGGATATAAAATGTTATGCATTTAAGGGTTCAATACGTATGATGCGTTTCATAACAATATTAAATGTTGGCTTTTGAAAACTATAAATTGTAAAACAATATTCAGCATTAAGAGTAACTAATTTGCAGAGTGACTAACCATCTATTCAACTTTAGATCAAATGCCCACTTTCTTTTCATCAACTTCTTTTCGTATAATGCAATATACTTGAGACATACATTGTTTTTTTAATATTTCCCGTGCATTTATGTCCAAAAACTTTTTATGTTTACTATATACAGAAAAAAATTGTATTAGTGCAGATTTTGATATAATATTTACTTTCTTCCTTTTCCATATCATAGGAAAAAAAGAAAATACCTTAGTTCAAGTAACAACTGAAGCAATATTCTTTGCAGCGTGAAATGTGTTCTCCATAAAATAAATCATCCTTTAGGAGGAATGTTAGTAAATAAAAGTCCTTATGCTCTGGTCGTCTCACCTCTCAAAGAGTCAAGTCTTGTAATCCTCTAGGGAATTGGCAAGAATCAAATCTCAAAGCTACGACTGAAACGGCAAGGAAAACAAATACTGCAAGAGTCTCTCCATAAAACATGTTGCAACCATACTGATCGAACACTGCTATCGTGTGCTGAGCAAAAATAAAGTATTTTTATGGTTTCTTAACCACTTATCCGAAGAACTTTTCTCCGATAAAGCGGTCGGAATCGAGAGCAAAAATATTGATCATTTTGATAGTTCAGTGCCCAGCAGGGAAGGGTGAAGCAATATAAATATGATTCATCGCCTTCAGAAACAAAAAGAGTTATTGGCTATAATAAATGATAATAAATTTTTAGACATTGTTTCACGGTTGCTACACATTTTAATTCAAAAAAGGAGGTTCACGTTATTTGAGTAGTCTTATTAATGGTATTTACAATTTTTCAAATAAAGAAAGAATACTTTTTACAGTATAAAGTATGAATTTTTAAATTTAATGCAAATAAATATTTTTAAAAACATAAAAAATTCTCCTCCCTCCTTTCCATTAGAAAAATTAATTTAATTATCAAACTTAATGTGTCTGTGCTTGTGTTCGTAAAGTTTTATCTAAGTCGCTTATTCACTATGATTTTGGAGTTGTATTAAATGTTAGAATGGTGTAGTCAATTTTCGACCCAAAGTACTTGAGATAAAATTTATTTTAAATACCTTCTTTACTTATTTTCAGAAAACAGGTAGCATAATTGCAAATTATGACGTCAAATTTTCCTATTAAAATGTCGCTGAAGCTCTTACTGTTGTCAACAAATATGTTTACATATTGAAACGTGTATTTAAAAAGTATCAGGTGAACTAGTACTAGACTAGTTTAGTTTAGTTATACTAACGTCCCTTTTTAAAGCAACACGAGGATCATTTTCGAACAAACCGCGTAATTTTGTACCGAGGTCAGATGACGAGGACGACACCTGATCTGGCATTCCCTCTTCATTCTTCCGCACTACACCAGTAGGCAACAAATACTAGAGATAAGACGGGGTAATATTTGAAGTAGAAAAAAAATATACATCGAATGTAAAATAATCTATGATTCACTTAAATTAAAGTCATCGATTGGTCACTATGGTTCAACGTAGAGGAACAGAGGGTAGTATTGGCCACTGAAGGAAAATTTAATATAAAATGTATATTTTTAGTTGGAATGAGCTTGAACTGTTCAAAACATTTCTTTGAACACTTTTCTTCACGTTGATTATATTAAACAAATTTATCAAAGCTATTCAAATTACATATGACAATTAATTTTTAAGTCGATGATTTACAGAAATTTAAATATGTAGGGTAGTATGGGCTACACTAAAAAACACAAAGTTTAAAATAAAAACGATTTTTTTTTTTTTGCCTAAAAATGGATATATTTTGATTCTGTATTTAAATTACATTAATAGAAAGAAATTTTCTTATATTTCCATCGTTATCTTATTAATTACTTAATCTTAGTTAGTTATTAATTATTTAATTAATTTTTCTTCTTTGCAGTGTACTTCTAAGCAAACAGTAATGGTCGGATGCAGCCATTTCAGACAATTTATATTCCAAAACACTTGCGGTTCAAATTGGTTTAGCTATATTAACTTCCCGATTAACTTCCCGTTTTGAAGCAACACGAGGGCTATTTTTGAACGCACCTTTTAATTTTGTTCCACGGTCAAATGAGGAGGACGACGCGTGAGCTGGCACCCCCTCCCCTCTTCAAACTTCCACGATACGCCAGCGGGGTGGCACTTGATCACTGCGTATGATTTAGCGTGCAACAGGCTCCATGCAAGGCGGAGTTTTGGTGGAATCGTGTTTCGAGCCTCGAGAACTCCGGCCCCAAAGCAACAAAAACCGACCCCCCCCCCCTTTCAGTTGCAAGTTTAATGGCATTCGCAAATCACTCTCCTCTACCCTGGGCTTCAGATTTCTTCTTGAACTTAGGCATTTTTCGTAAAAAAGTATGTTTTACTGACATGGTCCACTCTACCCGACCGACATTGAAAAGAAAAACATGGTTACGTCTAAAGTCGGTTAAAGGCAGCAAGATGAAACTTTTATGCCATAATTTAAATAAAGTAAGCTAAATAATAACACTAGTTTCATAATTTTATTCTTACCCGTAAAAGTGCAAAGAGTCGTCAAAAGTTATACGAAATAACCACTTATAGGGTCACAAACAAATAAAATTTCGTGAGGAACGAAACAGAGCAGTTGTGTCAACCGGAATCTGCACATGGCAGACTGATACTATGGCTGTACTGTAGACTAAGTATTGGGTTGCTATCTTCTGGCAATCCCTAGAAATACTAGGTGACCCATACTACCCGCCGTTTCCCTACTCTTTTTTTAATGTAAAGATAAGCCAACTTACTCACTCATTTATGCAGACGTATTTTTCCTCATTTTTTCAGATTACTTCAATTCTCTATGTGATTTAAACTCACCCTACTAGGACATTATGGTATATTAATTTAAAAAATGCTTGTAAAGCGATGAAGTGATTTGTTGAAAATTTCACTCATTCGAAAAAAAATATTGGGTAATATTTTATTGATAGAGATAGTTCAATTTTTACTGATTAATGAGATTTCTGATATGAGAGCGGCATGAGAGAATTCCGAAGGCATTAATCAAATGTCACAGGATGTTCTCTGGACCTGTTGAAGAAATCTTGTCTTGATTAATGGATGCATGTCCTCATTTATTTTGAAGAATGTGAATAGAGCTTTTATTGAGCCTATTTGACCAGCAGTTACCATATAGTCATTATCTATACATTTTGAATTTTAATGGCTTAGAATAAAAGAACAGATATGCATTTGTTAAGAATGATCAAAATATATCAGAATATCATAAAGGAGCCAATTCATGTTCACGTTGCACGCATCAAATGGGGCGTCAGGAAGTTTTTGCGCTCTGCCCTCTGACTTTGCACTTTACAAATATTATTCAAAAACTAATAAACATTGTGTTGGCAACGATTTGCCCGCTGCAATAGGGATAATTGTTTTAGGATTTTCTGGTTTTCCTCCAAACGAAACCCAAATGAGTACAAGTTTCACCAGAAAGTCATATAGAAAGGCAACCTAGCACCATATATAAGAGTTAAGTTCCGACTTCGACCTTAACTCCTATATATGAGGATAAGTTCGGACTTCGACCTTAGATGTTATCTAGGTGCTGCGAGATTGCTTTGACCAGAAAAAGATACAATACTTTCGCGTTTTTATGATATGACCGTTTCTCCCCAAAGTCCTATATTAAAGCTGTTTACCCGGTATCTCGTAATTAAGTGAGGCTTTAATCTCAAATGTAGCCTACGTGCTTCGGATCGCTTTGGCCAATAAGACACAATATCTCTTTATCATGAGTCCTTGAATCATGGATTTGGATAGATATGATATACCAGGTGGAATTAGAACCACACAGTGACATGAAATTTTGCAAAAATTTATTGAACTCTTCATCAGGCAAGAGTGTTGTATCTTTATTCAATTTTCAAATTAATGTTTTCTTGTTTTCATTTGTAAGCTGTCCTTAACCCTACTGTGTTTTGCGTTTCCTACATATTTTAAAGGAAATAAGCTTTCAATTTTATTATTTTTATAGAAAACTTTATTCTGCTGTCAGTGTTAAAACATAGTGCTGCACATTTGACTGAGTGTTATGCCTTTGACTTGGACATGAATGAGAAGCTCTGATCTGGTCGAAAGAACAAGTAATTTGGTTTAGTTATATTAACCTCCCGTTCGAAGGCGAAACGAGGGATATTTTGAGATGGGCCTCGCAATTTTGAACCGCGGTCGGATGAAGAGGGCAACACCTGATCTGGCACTCCCCTATCCAAACTTCCGCACCACACCAGCTCGAGGACGTTTGCCCCACCCACCCCTACGTATTATTTAGTGTACAACAGGCCTCATACACGGCGGATCTTCAGTGGAATCGGGTTTCGAACCTGGAACCCTCCGACCCCAAAGCCGAGATCGTACCACTAGGCCACCGCGGCCTTAGATCAAAAACAGAAAAACCAGATTTTGCACAAAATTTCATTATTAGACTGCCCATGTATGCACTTATATCATTTCTGAATAGTATCAAAAATTGTTATGAGAAAAAAAGTAATGTTTGCTCTTTTTTAATGGGGAAATAAGATGAATATTTTTATTCAACACAGTAAGCATTCCTGTGAAACAGCAACAAGCTAAACTGAGCAATTGATGAACAGTCTTTGTACTAAACGCACGAACTTCCCAGTTTTGTCACGAGTTGCCAGTACAGACCTGAAGGTCAATCTCCAAAACAACACTCTGCGATACTATATTGCCTTGCATTTCATTTTTAAAGAAAATAACGTAAATAAAGTGGGTAATTTAAGAAATAAATAATCAAATGCAATAAATCAGGTCTTGATACCCCTAAAAAGAGTTCCTAAATCATCGAATATAAGGAAGAAAAGATGAAACGTGGGAGAGAGAGTGAAGGCAAATAAACAAAATGAGAAAATCGTGTCAGAAAGTTAAGCATTCAAATGAAATAAAATGCAATCAAATTGAGGTTTAAGTCATAAATATAGTAACGATTCATTCTAATGCGATAGAAAAGTTTCGTTTATTAAACATCGGAAAAACATCGACATCTTCTCCATTCCCAAACAAATTTGATGAAGTTCAAGACAACGAAATCCACAACATTCAACTCCATCCTTTATTACAACTTATTTGAAGGGCAAGACAAATACAGAGAAAGGACTGAAATCCTTTATTCGCAGGATAACAACTGAAAATTTTTTCGCGAAAAGATTGTAATCGATAGTTGTTCCGAAGAAGATTGCGAATGACAGGAGAGTGCCCTTGGATGAAAGCAATCAAACCGTTCCAAAGCAGGTTATTCGTTCTTTTCGAAAGGGTTATGAAGAGCGGTATATGATTAAGTTTTCCTTTGAATATAATGGAACTAAACGCGATGGAATTCTTAACGCTAGATAATTCTTTTACTGATACTTCAGTATTGAATTTGCGGTAAAAGTCAATATTAGCAAAACGGGAATGATCATTCTGAAATGACTTCAAAAGTTTTCAGAGGTATGAAGAATTCCACCCACACTTTTTTCGTTTTGCTTAGTAATATGAAATTGATTATATTAGTTTTAGGAGGTGAGCATCAAGAAAAACTTCAAGGTAAAATTAATTTATGGCAATTACTGGCAAATGGCGTAGAAGATGTGGAAATAAAACGTGTTCTTAAATCAAGAAGATCATGTGGAAATTTGTTCGTGTCTGCAGTTCACATTTCATTTCAAATGTTACAAAGCGCTTCAAAGGAACAATGAGCTGAAAAGAAGAACCGAACTTATCGATATTTTTCCCCAGAATTTTTGACAAGCTCATCACAAGAATATTAGATCAACTAACCCCAAAAGGACTAAACTAACACATTCAATCAAAAAATAATGAATCTAGAAATGCACATGGCTATTGATCTCCAGTTATGCTTTTCCAATTTCAGTTTGTATTTAATGATAAATATGCAAGCATGCTATTAACTGCTTAAAAATAACAGTTCTTAACAAGAAAAGAACTGCATTCCATTTACATATACAAAAAGTAAGTATTTTACACTCTTTGAATTTTCTTTTAGTGATGCAAGCATCTACAAATGCATAAAACCAATTATCAAAAATTAGGAAACAACAGTATTTTATTTATTTTAAAATCTTTACAGCCATTTTCTAGGAAATTCCATTCTTTTTATCTAATGTTTGATGATTAAGATAACATTATTCTCTGCAAAACACATCTTGAATAGCTTATGGTAATGAGTCTGTTAAATTACGGTACAAAGAACTAATCCAGCATTTGAATGAATGAACTGAAATTCTACGAAATTTTG
Source organism: Araneus ventricosus (assembly GCA_013235015.1). NCBI lineage: Eukaryota > Metazoa > Arthropoda > Arachnida > Araneae > Araneidae > Araneus > Araneus ventricosus. Next base: position 53,844 of record BGPR01002890.1, read on the forward strand.
TCGTTATCATTTGAATGTGGCACGTTTTACAAGAAATGATGATTGTATCCCATCCATCATGGAGCCGACTATTTCAGGTTACTTAGAAATTCATGGTTATGTCACTCTTTTCTCATTTTTAACTTGCTCTTTTCCTTGAACTAAATCCCGCAAATGAAGAAATTTACCTCTTGCTGACAGAGGGATATTTATGTTATGGATAAGAAAATTAGCATATTATGGCTGCGTAGAAATGAGGGTTTCTTGACGTTTTATTGAAAAGTATGGGACTTTCATTTTATGGGAAGATTGCGAAATTAGTTTCAGGGGAAATTAGTTTCCAAAGTTTCAATATTTCTTCAACTCCAAAATTTTATAAATTTATGTTGGTATTCGACAATATAAAATGAATTTGTCATTACTAGGTCAGATTTGCATGTTTTTGTAGAAATATCAAATGTCTTCGTAAAGCATTTATTCGTGGATTCGAACTTTTTTTTACTTTTTCTCTGCATACTTTGTCCATTTTATTGCTTTCTATAACCTGTTAGATCTAATTGAGTTTGACGATGCATTTCTGTAAGCTTTTATTCTTAATACTTACATTTCAATTCAATTTGCTCTTTAGGACTTCAATCGTTAATTTCTTACATTTAATTATTATTAAAAAATTATTGTCAACACAAATATCATTAAATACAAATAGTGACGTATTTATTGCATATATTAAACGAAACTGGCTCGAAGCCACATGAAAAACTCTTTAAATGAATGACCCCTGTGTACCAAAAAAGTGGTTCTGCGTCATCTGCAAAGCAAGCCCCATTACAACACGCCTGTCGCAAAGAAGTTTAGCCTGACAGTGTCAAAATGAGCAGTTAAATAATCTTCCCTCTTACTATGCAACCCGAAACCGAGGAGACGAACCTGCCCTTCCATCTTGGTACTTGAGATAGCATGTGGTCGGCGAAGCTTTTGGCTTAAGGTACAAAGAGAAATAAATGAAACAGTCTTCTTTGGTACTTACTATTTTGATTTATATCATATATTTTAACGAATAAAAACAATGAAGTCGTTTCTGATAGCATCGTGTTGCTTAATAAGGTGGCAAATGCTTTAGCAAAAATGAAGAAGAAATCCTATGTGTGTTAATCTATAAACACAACTGCACATTTATTATAATTCTTTAAACGTTTTTTTTACATTAATTTTGAATATGAAAAGGAATGGTTCTGCATTTCCTATATCAGAGATTCCCAACCTCTGGTACGCGTACCCCTGGGGGTACACAAAGGACTAGTTGGGGTACGCGAAATCAAAGTTGGTAATGGCGGAAACAAGAAAGCATAAGGAATTAAAAAAGTTACAGAACTTTGTTTTCCCAAGTTAATACTTGCTTTACCACTTGAATACTAACTATACCACTTGAAAAGATGATTATTACAGAGTGTAATTTTTAGCTATCCTTATAAGTTAATGCGAAATTATTGCAATACTGATTTCATTTGTTTTGGCGTTGAACTAATACTATTGTAAAAGTGTAATTAAATGTAAAAAAATAATAATAAGTCCAGCAAATGTTATTAATTCGAGTCATTTGAACACATTTTTTTTGAAAAATAACTTATATATATTTTTTAATGTTATTTTTCAACTGCATATGTTTTAAAACTATGAAAATATTGTAAAATTAGAATTTCAAAATAATATTTTTTTAAAAAAAACTGAGAAATTTGAAGAAAAATGACTAAAATATTTGCCTTACGCTAACAGCCATAGACAAAATCATATTCTAAATATACATAAATCCTTGTAGGAGTACATTTTTATAACAGTTATGTGTGTTATGCTCTAAAATATTTCTTGTACTTGAAAACAGTTTTGAGATATAGCTGAACATAGTTACTAAACTGGTAATTTTTCATAAAAAAAGCTTTTCGTTTATATTTAAGCACTTAAAAATAACACTTCATTTTAAAATTGACCTTAGGTTTTAGAGGAAAACATCAAGCATATTACAGAAAACAATCTAAAAAAATTCCATATCAATACTTGAATAACTTTTTGAGAAATCATTGTTACGGTCGACAGTTTTCCTCAAAAATATCATTTCTCAGAAAACACATTTAAAGTTTTCATGCAACATAAAATATTGCTTACAGTTCGGTAATAAAACAGCTGTAACTCCATTTGTAATTCACATAGAGTATAAAGTGAGACAGTTTTAGAAAGCTGGTTAAGCAGGCTACAAAATTAAGTCATAAAAAGTTTTTTGATAATTTCATCAAAAACGACGATTTTAAACCAGTCGGATACCTTAAGCTAACATATGCCCTTAACATTATTGACAAAATCTTCCTTGGTAGGTGAAAGGGGAGGATATGACAGTAGGGGGTAAGCGAAATTAAAAAGATGAACAAGGGGTACGAGAGGGAATAAAGGTTGGGAACCCATGTTCTACATGGTTTCGATTGGAAAGAATATTTTTCAACTCTATTACAAAAATAGATTCGGAATTTTTTTTCTACTTAATGCTATAAAATGGGAGCATTCAGATAATTTTAGCTTCACAGTCTAAATCCGAAAGATCATAAAAACTCAAATAACTTTGATAATGTCGATACATAAAATTAAATTTGTGGAAATGTTATCCCAAACTAAGAAAAGAATATATTGAACCAAGATATGCAATGCCCTTCTTGCATTGCTGTTTTCAAGGTACCATTATGTTGATGTATGGCTATTTTGCATTAAGTACCCATTTGGGAACGGAAAACGGAGCAAAAGGATAGTAAAATTTATTAGAAATCGATTGAAGTCAATGTTTTGTAACATGAATCCGAAGTGCATTCAGATTTTTCTGTGCCATGAACAACGAAAGTATGCCTAACATCGAATCACTCATCATTTTCTTTGACTTCAGAGGAATACTTTTTTTCCGTTTTTGAAATCGATGCTCAAAAATTTTCCCCATCAGATTTCTTTGAAAAGCGATGCATCTTATGTTCACAACACATACGGTCATTGACCTGTTGATATAAAGGCATGTCCGATGATTGAGGAGAAGTTTCATAAAGATCCTTTTGGGTATTCTTAAGTGAAATGCCCGAATGATTACCGAATAAAAGGTTGCAGATTTTTTCATTACAATTTAATTTGTTTGTTCTACAAAGATATAAATACGAATTAAGGGAAGTTCTAATTGTGTAAGTGGTAAAAATATAATAATATTAACAAACAAAGAATGAAAAAGAAAGAGGAGGAATAAGAATCTGGTGGATGATATCATCAGGGCATTCATCCATGCGGATTCAAAAATAGAATAAGTTTTCTGTCGAGGGAAAACAACTTTTAGGTCTAAATTTGAATTTTCCTCTAAGGCCTGAACCTATTCCGGAACAAATTGGAAACAAAAACATTTATCCTCAAAAAAGAAAGTCTTAAACATAGTTTGAAAAGAAGGGCTTAAAATGTCATACCTCTTGTTGTGGAATGGAAAAAAGAACGACGCTCATAAGTGCGCTTTGTTTATAGGTGTGCGCACCTATCTCCATCTAGTGAGGGATGCACTAAACAAAAAGCTAATAATTTTTTGTTGTTTCTCAGAAAGTTTTTTTAGTTTTTATTTTGTTTTTTTAGCATTTTAAATTTTTTTAAATTTTTTTTATTATTATTATAATTTATTTATTTATTTATTTCATTTTATAATTTTTATTTCCATTTTTTATTTTTATAATTCAAAGAAATTTGCAGGGGAGCCTTTACTAAAATGTCAAAAAGTGTGGTATGAGTGTTATAGCAACTTCCAGCGCAATGAATAATTTGAGAAGTAAAAAATTAATTAAATAAAACCTAAAAGAGATTAAAAAATTCTTTAATTCGTTCGTTCTAAAATACAACTTTCTTTTTAATCTATATTAATGATATTTAAGGCAAAAATAGCTTTTAAAACATTTCTTAGTATTTATAACAATTCCTTTAATAAGTACTTCTTTGAATCAATACACAAAGTTCTGTTAATAGTCAATTATTTGAGTTTAAAATGTGGAACTCTAGAATTCTGAAAATTGCTCTCCTCAAACTCCTCACTCTCCCAATTACTTTAAAAATTCCTAATTATGGAATCCAATTTAGTCACAATTGTTCAATAAAGAACCAATTCCAAAATGTTCATTATAAAATTTAGCTTTTTTCGCAACACATTATTGGAAAAATTGCAATGCTCTATTAATTCCAAAATTAGTTCTTGCGCTATAAGAAACCTACTGTGCCACAATTCGGTTGATTATGATTCACATAACCTTAGGTATAGTGTACATAGGAAACCAGAAATCCATAAAAAAAGTAGTTATCTTACAATCGCATATTTGAATTCATTTACAAATGTGGTCTCCTCGATTTGAAGATCTCCACCCTCCTCAGAATTTGTGGAATAAACTACAGTGGAAGCTCCAAACTGTCGACTCGTTGCCATAATGTATGAGAGATAGGAGATAACAAAAAATTACAGAACTTTGAACTTCACATTATCTCATCTATAACCTTTCTATATGTGAGATATTATTATATTATTTCATCTTAGAACGGCTTCAATAAACGCAAGACAGAACTGCACATTTTTACATTAGAGGCAAATGAAAACCCACCACGCTAGATTTTGATATATTTTATTGACGAGACTGACGAGGATGATTCAGCCACGTCTTTCTATTGTAAACCTATCAAAAAATTTCCTGCTTTTCTTCAGTATTATTTGTCCAATTTAAATTTATGGTACCTACTCATAAAAATATAAGTGGGGCGTTTCAATTGGCAACTTCTGTAAGTTTTTAATTAACAAAATAATGTAATGATTTTAGATATAAATAATAGGAAAATTAATATAAAGAGAAAACACACTCCGAACGCAGACATGTGCATAAACTGAAGAGCTGGCTGTCTCACATCGCAGTAACTCCCTGAGAAATCAACCCATTTATGATTCACTCCATCCAGCAAGCCTTCTACCACAAAGGTATGATTCATCATAATACAAGGAATACTTCGTTTAAATATGCCAACCTGAAAAGGAGAACTTGTCTATTTATAAAGCATCTTCCCATCTTCGTACTCCACATGCACCCTTTCATATAAAGTAAATTTAATATAAACAGGAATCTGGTTCCAGTGGATTTTGATTTACAATATGGAAATGAATGTCCAATTCATCAATATACCTTCTCGAGGATCTCAATTCATTTTCAATTACAGTCTGTTTTAGCGATATTATACTAGTTTCTTATTAATACTTACAATGCGTCACACTGACAGTAGAAATTTAAAATAATATAAATTATGATGATTCGAATTCCATTTAGTTCAGCTAAATTTAAGTCCCAATAACTAAGGACCTTCTAATTTTGAACTGATGTCATATGCCGGAAAGGACAACTGAGCGGAACACCTTTCTCCAAATTTTCACACCACACCAGTAGACGGAAGCTTAACTCCTAAGAATTTAACATGCTGCTGTCAACGTATACAGTGGAATTTATACTGGAGTCATGTTTCACAATTATGATTATCTGATCTATCAAATAGCGAAGATTAAAATGTTTGCCCACCAAACCAGAAACGTGCAATTTTTATCCAACTCCAGAAAAGAACCTTAAGTATTTTTACACATGGGAAATGTTTGAGTAAAATAAACATGTGAATAAACATTTATAGTGTAGATTCGCAAGATGAACATTTTTTAAAACATTTCCTGTTCTGAGCCGCCAAAATTATCTGCCACAGAATGAATGTATGTTACCCCTTGTCTTGTGACAAAAATAGGAAGTTTTCAAAATAGTTGGAAAAGCATTTAAGAGAAACAGGGAAAACAAAACTAGAAAGCACCGAGCAAAACAAAATCCAATCATAGGCATGTTTGCTTTGAAAGCAGTTTTAATGTCAGAGAACTGTGCTTAATGCAGAAAATGCGGCATTGGAAGTTTTCATTAAGAATAAAACTTATGTGCTTATTTCTCCATACAAACATGATAAATAGAATGCAAAGTTTGTTTGCTTCTCAGGTTTAATTAAGGTAAAATCTACAACAAAAGAAGCTTCTTCAGTAAAGGATCAGCTTAATAAAACTAAGTATATAACACATCTTTGAAATTCTATGTTTTAAAAACAGTTGAAAATAAAATTTAAAAAATTACTAGCCTGCTAGAAGGGGAAAATCCATCAATTTTCTTTAAAAAATAAAATGATAGTTTAAAAAAATTAAAATTAAAAATTTAAATAATAAATAAAAAACAATAACTAAAATTTAAAAAATTAAAAATTGAACCAAAATTAAATTAAATTAAAAATTTAAAAAATAAATTAAAAATTTAAAAAATAAATTAAAAATTTAAAAAATAAATTAAACATTTAAAAAATAAATTAAAAATTTAAAAATAAATTAAAAATTAAATTAAATTAAACATTTTAAAAATTAACTGAAAAATTAAATCAAATTAAAATTTTAAAAAATAAAGGAAAATTAAAACTAAAATAAATTAAACTAAAATTATATTAAATTGAAAATTAAACTAGAAATTAAATTTAGTTTAAAAAGTAAAATCACTTCTTTTAATTTATATTGAGGTTAAATTTAAATTAAAATGTAATTAAAAATTTTTCAGTTTATTAAAACTACTTGAAAAAGTAGTATGAATGGTCAGTAGTATGAATGGTCAGTAGTATGAATCGGATCGCATGCTGAAAGACGGATCATAATTAGCGGTTTTCTAATGGCATCGTCCTAAAATTTCTTCGTTATTCATGAAAACAACATATTCTGAATAATTTTTAAAATCATGGTTTTATCTTCAGCGATTTTTTTCATTTGTAAAGTAAATTAACAATATTGAAATAACTGAAAGTTAGTTCGAAACTAAAATTAATCTTGAGAATTTAATATACACGAACTAGATTTTATTAAGTATTAAAATTAAATAAAAATTCCAAATTTTGAAATCATATATAATTGCTGAATAAAGAATCAATTTCTGAATAAAATTACATTACTTATTTGTAAATATAAATTCATCATATTTTCATTTCTATAAAAGTTTATCTGAAGATGAATACTTTTTTTCCGAAGAGAATTATGTTCTTATAACTTTTACTTACGAAAGTCAAACGTAGGCTTGCGTGCATCACAGTTACATTGAAAAATTTAAGCTATTTAATAGTATTGTTATTTATATTCCAACTGTCAAGAGGCCTTGAATTTGTTCCTTGAAGGTTTAGTATTCGTTTCGTAGTTTTACTTAAAAGCATGAATAAAGAACACATCCATTTAATAAGACACAACTTGAACATAGGCGAAGAGTTTTTTTTTTTACATGTGCGAAGCCTAAAAGTATTTTTATTAATATATAGTTAACTATGATCAAAAATGTAACATGATTAATAAAATCAATAAGGTTTAGAAAAGAAACTTTAAAAGAATCAGCAACTTTTTCACTTTAATGTTTGTGTTTTTACTTTTTATAAAATTGCCTGTTTTCGTAGGATAAAAATGGTAAAATGAAAATAAACCGCACGTCGAAGAAGAGTAAAATCTTTTATCCTGTCATCGTAATATTTTTAAATTGTTCAAAAAATTTAAAGAAAGATAATAGATACCCATATTACTCTATCTTTGCTTTTGTTTGAGCAGAAAAACTTATTGCGCTCTCTATGGTCCTTACTATTCTTGTACTTGTGAAAGTGATAACAACCACAATAAGCTAGGTAAATGTGGAAAGAACCATCACCCCGCCTTGCCTTAGCATCCAGGTTTACGTTGAATGACCAGCCGCCGCGACAGATAGTCAGGCACTGTCGTTCCTGCATAATAACCCCCATTACGAGCAGCTCATGCAACAACCCCCCGTTTGACCGGGGTACGACCTGTCATCGAATGTGGGTCCTAAGAGCCACCACCATTATTGTGACATCAGGGTAGGCGAGAACCTGATTAGTTATACGGAAGCTTCTCAGCCGTGAACTGGCGGTGCCCCCCCCCCTGATGGCTAAGCTAGGTAAATGAAAAACGGTTTGAGGTCTTCACGTCAAAACTATAGATATGACTTAAATTTTATACCCAACCAGTTAACGCGAAAAAATAGTCTTGCAATAATTCATACTCGTTTCTCTCCATTATACGACAAAACAAAACATAAACTGCGTCATAAAGATGTGTGAGTATACGAGAAAGTTGAGGGAATAACCATCCGACTGCTTTTCTTTTATTGAAACGTAAATCATGGCAACTAAAATACGTCCGCTTTTACAAACAGACAACATAAAATTAAATGTTGTCTGTTTCAAGCATATGTAACGTACATTGATATATTATATATTACAAACATATGCAAAGTAAATTCATATATTATAGAAGATATTCACTTATTTAATAAAGTCTTCCAAAATAAATGAATTCTTACAGGATTGAGAGACGGTTCTTTGTAAAGCATCCAAGTGTATATTTGAAAGCGTAGTGACGTGAAAATAGTAACATACTCAGTTTATTTATATGCGAAAATCTTGTATCACTGTGAAAACATGTTAACAATGACGTGTGTTGCAGAAACCGCAAACAACTTTTAGTAAATATTACCTTATTTCCATTTCAATACTACGCATAAATATAATATATAAGAAAAACAAGCGAGTAAGCATTTGTTGAAACATATATGTTTATATAGAAAATGAACCGAACAGAAAAAGCAAAAGTATTGAAAATACCATTTCTCGCTATTCGGTTTAAACAAAACATACATCAAAATATCCACATCTATTATACCACCACACGGAACGGAACTGAAAATGTTTCGAATATTATTATACCACACGTCAGATAAAATTGAAAACTTTTGATATATTGTCCAAAAACAGACGAATTTGACAAGTGAGTTGATATACTGAATTTTTAAAACACATTCTATGGATTATTTACGACTGAATTCCCGATGTTTTTGTATCGGTGGCATTATATTAAATGTCTAAAATCCCAGCAGGTTACTGAAAATATTAGCTCTGGATTCAAATTTTGAATATCACTATGATTCGGAAAAACTATCAGTATACAATTAACTATGCAAAATATATGTTATTTTCACCGCTGGTAAACAAACCGCAGGACATTTTACATAAGATGTGCATAAAAATTTATAGCATTGTAAACATTTGGATATGAATTTTATTTCATAGAATTATTCTTCAATTTCGAATAATTAGTGATAAAAACTTTTCTGTGAGTGTCTTTCTTTTCTTAAAACTAACCATTGTACGAAAAAATAAAAAATTTAACATAATTTAACTTAATCAATCTTTAACAAACTTAATAATTTTTAACAATCATACAAAAGTGCAGAATCAAATCGAAGTGCAATACATCTCTGTTATCATAACATTAGACATAAAAAGACTAACTGTGAATCGAATCTAATTCACTTCTTCTAATAATCTTTTGATCCATGGAGATATTCAACTACTGGTATTTACTATAGCATCTATGCTTAATTTAATGAATCTTTAGAAATAAAAAAATTGCAAAACTGTAACAGAAACGTTTTCATTAATTTTGATCATCATGAGACCCCTTTTATCACATTCCTGACACGCACGTTAAGATAAATTAAAATTTTGAATCGTCGTAATGCAGCGAGAGAATCAATAATTTGGAACAACGATTTAATAATAAAGCTGGCGCCTTCTTGAAAACGCAATGCAAATGATCGACAAGTATCAAAGATGTAAGTATTCAATAATTTATATATTAACATCACCAAACATGAAGAAAGGACCAAATTTTCAACTGTAGATTTGAGCTTTAATATATCTCGAACCCAATACGTGAATAGCGTAACTAAGCTATTCATATATATTACATGCAACCGGCGTATTTCATTCACTAAGCTTTGTTAGAAGATGACACTAAGTGCATGCGTGTAAATAACCCAAACGAAGACGACGGTTATTTCAACTTTCAAAGAACTCAAACAATTAATGAAGTACACTTATGCAATATTAAAATGAATCAAATGCAAACTGTTCGTCTTTTCAATGGCTTTGAAATTAGTTCTTTAGAAAGATATCCAAAATATTTGTTATTCAAATCTCAGAATCAATAAGATAGTGAGTGCTTCAAAGATTTCTAACAATTTCTGACTGAAATAGTTAGAAATATGAATCTAAAGTTCAATAACTTCAGCATATGTATAAATAAACTAAGATATTTCATGAAAAGTGATCTATCATAGAAAAATAAGGAAATCCATTATAAATTTTAAACATCCTTTCCCATAAAATAAACTAAAACTGAAATTCTGCACGACCTTACAGGATATGCTTCTAAGTTGCAAAATAATATGAAATTAAATTTACTTTTAACATTTCAAGTTTTACTTTAAACAAAAGAATTCAAAGACGCCTGTTACATTTAAAAAATGGAAATTTATTCGAGTTTAATGCATAAATAACAAAAATTTCGGTTCTAGACAATCAAATAAGAAGTTATTATTTGGTCTATACTGCTAATAATTTCATTCATAATTTGTGCTTAAGAAAAGTCTCTGAATTTCCACACACACACTATCTTCTTTTTCCGGAAAGAATAGAGTCCTTTCTTCATTCTACTGTGAAATAAATAATTTCTCCATGCGCAATTAGCCTTTTAAGCTTCATGCACCTCATTGAGTTTAGCCGACTTTGAATAGAGCACTTCTCGTAAACAAGTATATTTTTCTTGCCGTAGAGAGTAAGGCAAGTTGCGGCAACTATTTTCTCTTCCACGCTGATTAGCTACCAGTGGTATAGAGTTTTGGATCGGCTGTGTAACTTCTTTGAACTTGCTAGTCTAGTTTCTTGAATTTCATGAATTGAAAATGTTTGCTCCGTAATTTAAGAGTGTTAGTATTCACATGTTGTGAATTTTAATATCATTCGTTTGGAATTTTGAGTTACTAAAAGTATGAAGTTGAGGTATCAAAAGTTTTATCATTGCTGAATCATTTGTGAGTGAAAACTTTATTCTATAATCTTAAGACAGTTTCTTTGTCTTTTGTACGCCCATTGAAAAAAAGAAAGAAAAATATCTTGTAAGATCTATAAATCATCAACCATTATATTCACAACATGTAAAAATATTTATGTAATTCTAAACAGTAGCGGAATAAAGAGTTTAATCCCAAAAGGCCATTTTTTGAATTTTAATTTTAAAATGCCTTTGTTTTACTAAAATAACTGAATATATCTAAGTATACAAAATGTTTCGTTGCCTTTTGCAAAAAAATCTTATTATATTTCATGATTTCAGAATTTCGGATAGTTTAAATGTATCATGTACAAAACATGAGACTTTTGAGAGGTAATACTAACAAGACTGTATAAGTACGAAACGTACATTCGAAAAATCTACGAAATTATATATCATTTTCTTCAAGAGCAAATTTTGTAGCCAGTAGATAACACAGAGATCAAGAAATCAATCATGTTTTAATTTAAAAAATTCTTGCGAAAACGAGAGGTAATCAGAAATCTTTAAACAGTATAAATATTAAGTCGTCCTTTTACATAAAATGAGTAACATTTAAAATAGACTGTGGAATTTTTCATCTTCAACATCTCCAGGGGAAAAAAGAGATTAATATATTGACGACCTAGTTCCAAGGAGCAACAATCCTAAAAATTGAATTTTAGAATTAAAAACAAATTTAAGGAAGCAAAGAAAATTCTTTTACCTAGTTAAAAACTGTAAAAACTGCGAAAGCGCATGCAGTTTATGAATTTCATATTAGAGTAATGCAAAACTGGACTACTCAGAAGAACAAAAAAACGTTTAAATACTAATTCCTCGAAACTAAAAATTCCAGGTGGGCAGGCACTTTGATATACATCTCGAGCATTAAACGGAAAAAAATTACGACTTATTGCAAAGAACGACAATTTTCTATAATGGGTTCGTTGCAATAAACCTAAAAGATATGAGGCAGATTATTATGAAATAATTTTCCAGCCATCCCGGCGCGCTTAGAAATGACAAAGCTTTTTGCAATAAGCTAGAATTTTAAATTAGCCAATAAAATTTACTACGTTGGTTGAAGAGAAAAAACATAAGAATATTCGAAATGAAATATTATATTTATACGTGACGAAGATTAATTCACAAACTTTCTGCTCAGAGTATTGCTAAAATCGAAATCCCTGGCAATTTGTTGAGCCATACATCCCTCTCTTCCAGAGCGGCAGGATAAAAAACAATTGACAACTAGCACCATTATCAGCCTTGGATTTACTAAATTTAGTTCCATCGCAATTTTATCATTCTTTCGGAACTTCTCAGCAAATAAATTGTTGCCAAACGAACCCACAACTATTTATATTCAAATGAGGACCAAGAATATTAATCCCAGTTTTCCGAAAGAGAGTCGTATTAATTTTCTTCATGCTAACAAACGAAGACTTAAAGCCGAAAGTAAAGTTCTTCGGGAATTTAAAGTGAAAATTGCTGACTTTATTGGCTTACGATCTAATTACTTTTCAAAAATTCATTCCTTATATCATATATTTAATCGCCATTTATCTTTTACGCAACTAAAGCATGTATTACGTAGTCAGGAAAAGATAAAGCTAAGAAATACGAATAGTTCCTTACCAGGAAACAGAAATAATGCATTTTATTCAATGGCAATATTTATTTTATAGAGATAATTTAGTTTCTGGCGTGATATTTAGAGATCCATTTTAATAATAAAAGTAGCTTATATTTTTCCAATAATTATCAGGAAGAGTTACTGCGTGGAAAGATAAATCATATTTGCATTTGTCATCTTCCAGAGAGTGTATTGTGCAAGTTTGTGAAGGGTTGTCGGCTCTAGTGTTGTCCTCGTTATCTGACTACGGTTCAAAATTACGAAATCCTTATTACAAAGTGACTTTCTTGTTGCTTTAGACGGGCCATTATTCTAATTTGAGTGAATTCTTTGCTATTTTCATCAGAGAAAAATTGTTACATGTTATTTCATTCATAAGTAACATCATTGTAATGCTGTTAAATGTTTAGATATTTTGTTGGGAAGTTCTGTAACAAAAAATGGAATTTTAACTTTGGTTATGGCTTAATATTATCTTTAATGGAACTGAATATTCTATAGAAGGTACAATTTGAAATTCGATAATAACTTCGATATTGAGATAAAACGTTTACGTTTACAATTGTACGTTTAAAAGCAAAAAAGTAAGTTCAGAAAACTTGTAATGATCTGATTTTCGGAAGTCAAGAACTATATTTCGATTAATTGTGAAATAATCAGTTTAATATTCAAGCATTATTTTTATGAAACTGTAAGAAATTTTCTAATATTATTATTGCTCAAATTAATTTTTTTAGACACCAAAATTCCCACTGCAATGGATTCGATAATTATATCCATTTTTTTTATATAGATTTAACTTTTAAAGGATGAAATATTTTTGAAATTAATGTTCATTTTATGCAGTCACCGATTATTTCGTGAAATCGCTAGAGTATAAACTACATCTTTGCAAAAGTAAAACTTAATTTTTTTTTAGTCATCATGCATTTAATCCTCACTCAGCATGCTTAATTCTTTCCATGTTATATATGAAACGTAAAAATCGAAACTAACTAGATTATCACAATCAAATAGTATGATGAAAAAGTTCATTTTATGGAAAAGGTATGCGAGTCTGTTAAACCATACTACATGAAAACAATATCGTTAAAACGAGTATTGAAATTTTGTTGCGAATTATATAGAAACCTTGTAATAGGAACGCTGAATTTACTGTTATTCCATAAAAAAAATTCCCTCAAAAAATTTTTAACCATCCATTTCGTACTGATATGACAGAGGAACAGTCATTGCTTATTATAATCTGTCGATTCCACATTAAATTCACAATCCAATACAACGGAGGTTTGAATAACATGCAAGATAAACTAAACCAGCGACAAAAATGCAAGAAAGGCGGGAATATACATTCATTCGTGTAAATAGTTACGCGTAAAGCTATTTTCTTCCGAATTCATTGAACGAACTATATTAGAGGAATGAAACTGCAATAAACGGCATAAAGAGAAAGTGATTTAGATCGAGCAAGATATCAATGTGTGAGAAGAAATTATTGTTTGGCGAAAGTGCAACAATTCTGTATTTGGATCATCTCAGAATCGCACATTTAATTAGTTTATTCTGCTTCGGCGGAAAATTATTTAATATGAGCTAGAAAGCAAAGACTATTTTCTTCAAGTGATATCAAAAGGGGAGAATTTATTTTTCTGATGCATTTCTGTTAATTAAACTTATTCTTCACGAGCTGCTGAAATCTTTGAAGCAAATAGGATACGTTATTAATTACTATGAGTCAATTACAATGAAAAAAGCTTTGCAAATATGGATGGAGTAGATTTTTTTTAAAGATAGCGCGCATTTATTTTTCTTTTGTTTTCTCGAATAAGAACGAATAACTATCAGATAAAAAGTTCCAAATGATTTAATGACCTAACAGCGGAAGGCAAGAATCTTTGAAAAATATATGGATTGATACAATTCTTTTATTAAGTGCATTTGATATCTTTCGACTGAAATAAATAGAAAGAGTTAATAAGCCTATCGTAATGTCTTGAGCGTAAGTTAGTCGTTTATTTTTAATAAAAATTTCTTCAAATGTTTTAAATTAAATACAAGATTTGAAAGTAATACGATAAATAAAATGAGCTATTTCAACAGAGGATATAAATGCATGAATACGAAGCCTAATTTATTGACTTTCTTATTCTAAAACCAAGTGTTGCTTCTATTTACTTTGAGTTGAATCAGTAAATAATATGTTTAATGCAAGAAAAATTTAATTTATATAAATACTTAATGCATTTTCATCCCAAATGGTAAAACATTTTATATTTTAGAAATATTGAGCATTGATGGTATAACATTCCGCATTACTTTTTACTCTGTTATTCATATTTTATTCTGTAGTTTCTGTACAGTAATTATTCATTAGAAATTCATCATAACAACATAAAATATTTATTTATCATCTTTTCAAAAATGTTGGCCATTTTGCACATTACAGTAATGAAATTTTTTCCATGTAAACTTTAAAAGTCTAATTTCATTTTTATTATTCCCTTGTGAATACTTCTATTGCAATTTAGGAATAAAGATACATTAAAATATTTTAAGCATTTAGAAATAAATTTTGATAATGGGGAAGATTTTAATATAATTTTACACTCATTTCTTATACAAGTATTATTCACCATTAATCATTTTCGTAGAAGTTTTTTAGTTCATAAATTCGTAGAATATACAATGAGAACTGAGCTAGTACAAACAAACAAATTTTCCAATGATGACAGTAAAGAAATCAAAGCGAGTTCAATTGCTTTTATTTATTATAATGAAAAATAACCATTAAATTAATGAAATTAATGAATATTTGAAGTAATATAAGGATATAAAGAAAATAAAACTTATCAAAGTTTCGGAACATTATATGCAAATAAATATTTGTACCAACTCCTCTATTTTGTCGCAGAAAATGGAAGTTAATTTTTTTATAATTTTCGATTAAGTTTATTTATTGATAAAAATCGATCTTATTTTTTTACATTGTTTCAAACTTTAAATATCGTTGTGAACTCCATTGAAAATTTAAATCTCTATTTGAAAGACTTAACGGATTTATATTTTTCATTCGGGATAATTCGATTAAAATTTTTTTGTTAAAATAGCCATTTCTCTGATACCCTCGATGAAAATTTTATAGCCAAACATAAAAAAATAAACCAATGAACCCTATAAAAGAAGACAGAAGACAACTAGTTCATAACATAATAAAGACTTAAGTTAATGAATGTCATATATAATCACAGCAATTTATTGAAAGCACCGATACCTTTCAGATATATCTTGGAAAACCTTAAGATGATCTTCGGATACAAAACATTACAAAAACTTTTCTCTAGATTCTAAAACATCCACTTTGATTAGACAGAGGATGGTTTTATACAAAAGATTACAGAAAACTTTTCTCCACTCTAAGACATCCACTCACCCACTCAGATGAGACAGATACGAGTCGGCGAAGGGTAACTTATCCCCAGCAACGATTCACGTGACGTAATCCAAGAAGATCCTTCCGAGCAACCTGTGATTCCCTGCGAGCCGGTGACCACTTGTTGTCGAGCAGAGGCATTCCACTACTCCGAATGAACGTCGAGTGAGTTCCAGAGCGAGCACTCTTAAGATGGTTACACCCTAAAAACCGGCCAACCCCGTGCGGGCCCCGAGGCCATCTCGCTCCTTGGTGTCTTATAGAGTGTGGTTGGTGGGTGGGCGCTCGCTCTGACCCTTACCTACCTGCCTACAACCTGACGGGATGCTGTCTGTCACGGAGGACGCGACAGGAGAAAGCGTGCCTTCGCCGAAGAAAGGCAAGCTCTCTGGGCCATCCTTTGGAGAGGAGTGTTGGGAGAAGTTTCAGATATTTCTAGCTGTCCCAACAGTGCCCGTTCTTGATATTAGCTTTCTAATGTCAGTAGTAGCGTATACATATATAAGGATTACCGACATGAATACATTTAGCGTGCCTTTGCCGAAGAAAGTCTAGCTCTCTGAGCCATCCATTGGAGAGCAGTGCTGGGTGAACTTTGTAATGTTTCTAGATGCCCCACAGTGCGCGTTCTTGATGTTAGCGTTCTAACGGTAGTGGCTGTGTAGATATATTTAAATATTAACGATGTGAATATATTTAGCGTGCTTTTGCCGAAGAAAGTCGAGGATAACGATGTGAATATATTTAGCGTGCTTTTGCCGAAGAAAGTCGAGCTTTCTGACCCATCCTTTGGAGAGGAGTGCAGGGCGAAGTTTGAGATATTTCTAGCTGTCCCACAGTGATCGTTCTTGATATTAGCTATCTAATGTCAGTAGTAGCGTATACATATTTTAGGATTGCCCACGTGAATCTATTTAGCGTGGCTTTGCGAAGAAAGTCTAGCTCTCTGGGCCATCATTTGGAGAGTAGTGCTAGGTGAACTTTGTGATGTTTCTAGCTGTTCCACAGTGCGCGTTCTTGATATTAGCTTCCTAACGATAGTGGCTGTGTAGATATATTTAAATATCACAGGCCTGCAAAAAATACTTTTTGAAAATTGTTTTAATTTTGATGACTGATTTTTATGTTATTTTTAGTGCTGATTCTAAAAATGAAATCCATTTATTTCTGTCACATACGGATTTTTTACAAAGTGATTGCATATTTTGAAGAAAACAGTTGAAATCGCGAACTTTTGACATTTCATTTAAATTTCATTAATTCATAAATCCATATAAATTACATTTATATGCTAGTTCAAGTAATTGTTAAGTATAGGTAGAAAGTTACAAGTTCTTATAGTAACGTTTTTTCTCTACCTCAAAAGTTCTTTTGTCGTTTTTCCTCTTGTAAACTTTGCAAGGATTGTCTCTTTGTAGCATCCAGCAGTAGTCAGCTATCATGCTGACATTCCATTTTCCTTGATATCGCCTCTCCATTTCTTTTATATCGTGGTGAAATATTTCACCTTGCTCCTCACTAACTGCACCTAAATTTTCAGAAAAACAGTCCAGGCGCGAATCGAGAAAATTAACTTTTAAGCTCATACTACAGCCTAAAATTTTGAATTTTTTTATCATCTCTTCTACAATGCATTTGTAGTTTGGGCCCTTTTTGTTTCCAAGAAAGCTAGAAATAACTCTTTTGAAAGATTCCCAGGCTTTTCTTTCATTTGTTTCCATTTTAGTCACAAAATTTTCATCTTTCATCATTTTCCTGACGTCTGGTCCTACAAACATACCCTCCTTCAGTTTTGTTTCGGATAACCCCGGGAACTGGTCACAAAGGTATTTGAAGCATTCACCTTCTTTTGGTAAAGCCTTGACAAATTGTTTCATAAGACTAATTTTACGTGAAGCGGTGGAAGTAACACTTTTTTTGGCAAGCAGGAAAGGTATCCGGATTCAACTGGTTTCCTCTGTCTTTAATATCGTGTTTAATAGGGAATTTATCGATTCAGAAGAATATTCTGGATTGAAATACTTTCTTCTTTCTTGTTTGGTAGCTTAATCCACCAATTTACTATTTCAAGTCCATCAATACGTTTATCGAACTCATATAAATAATACTTTTTTGATCCGAAATATACTAAATTCGTAAAAAATAGATTGCGATTTGTGATGAAACTGCACGTGATGGAATTTTTTCATTATTTTTCCAGTAATCAGCATCCAAAAAACTATAGAAAACACCACTTGCTTTACCGACAATTTTTTCATCGCAGACCTGTGATATTAACGACGTGAATATATTTAGCCTCCTTTCGTCGATGAAAGGCAAGGTTTTTGGGCCGTCCTTTGGATAGTAGTTCTTGGCGAAGTTTCAGATATTTCTATTTGTCCTACATCGCTCGTTCTTGATTTCTGGAAGCTTTCTAGCGACACGATTAGTAGTTGCGTGGATTTATTTGACGATAGTGAAACTCTACAAACGAAGTGTTAAAGTTTAGTTTAGTTTAGCTGTATTAACGTCCCGTTTTGAGGCAACACTACGGCTATTTTGGGACAGATCTCGTAATTTTGAGCCGCTGTCAGATGACGAGGAAGATATCTGAGCTGGCACACCTCTCTCCAAACTTCCGCACCACACCAGCTGTCTTTCCGAAATAACATGCAACTCATTAAAAATTTTATTGGACTAAAATGTAAAATCTATATATATTCAGATATGGTAGCACTCTAAAACAAGCTTCTAGAGGAATTACAAAATAGTAATGTGCCAAGGTGTAATCTTGAGATGTGCGAATATGTTTTGCAATGTAAACTTTGTTTAAGATAGAAACAGACAGCTGTTTTTTTTTCAGTAAAACATGAATTAAAAATAATTTTACAAAATAAAAATGGATTTATCAGCCTACTAAGAAAAAAAAAATGTTCAAAAGTATTAATGAAAATTCATTAGCCTATGAACAATTTTCATTCGATGATAATGAAGATATCATCGGGAATAAGAAATCTAATTTATTTTTACGCTGATTTAATAAAAAAAAGGAAATATTATGCTTGCAAAAGCATTTTTGTGCTTTTTTCTCATTACAAAGAAAATTAAAACACTTGCAAAGAAGCAAACTTTGAATGCAACGAAAGGCTTTACTCTTGAGCATTTTATAATTGACAAAGGACAAAGATTGAGTTGGAAAGAACAAATGGATGATTTTAGAGGTAGATATATTTCTGAAAATTATTCTATATTTTGTAACCTGCAACGATTGTCTTTGTTAAGATTATTTTGTACAATCACGTACTTTATGTAGTATTTGCTCCTCTACTCATTAACTAGATTATTTTATTTATATTAACTTCCCGTTTTGAAGAAACTCGAGAGCCTTTTTGGGAAGAAGACCTCGTAATATTTTATAGCGGTCAGATTACGAGGACGATACCTGAGCTGGCACACCCTCTCCAAACATCCGAGCCACACCAGCGGGTTAGCGTGCAACAGGCCGACATATACGGCGGATCTTCAGTAGAATCGGGTGTCGAGCCTGGAACTCTCCGACCCTGAAACCGAGACCTAACAAATAGGCCTCTGCGGCCTCTCAATTCATTCAGAATTTTATGTAATTCACTTCATTCATTCATGTATTTGATATGTTTATATATAATTATGTGTTGTTTCTTTTTCTTATAACGTAATGCATTCACACTTAATGCCATATTATGAATGTAGTTTTTGTCTTTTTAATTTTGTTCTGTTCAAAAATGCATTGTGTAATTGCGCTGTATTCTTTCTGAAGAATATTTCAGTGTGACTTGTGATTAATATAAAGGACGGGTCATTAGGCCTATTGAATTTTCTAAGGTTAAATCTGTATAATTGATGGAAACTTTCCGAAGAAGATTTTTCAGGCAGCCAGAAGTTACAAGTCATGTAGATCCTGTCTACAGATGCACTTCCAATCTTCCGTTAACCAATCAACTGAACTAGACTTGGTCATATTATAAAGGTACTTTCTTAAAATAAGATTAATATATCATCGATTCATATTTCATATATAAAGAGAGTGGAATCCTAGCAGCCATTACCGTCCACGTCCCAACCCCTTCCGCTGGAGGTACGTCCCATCATCGGAGTGGTAGTAACTCAATTCCACACCAATACTAATAACCCTCTAGGGAAACGATTTACTTATCCGGCAGCTTCTCATCAACGTGATCGTGGAGCCCACTTTTAGGTGAATATTCAGAAGTAATTTAGCCCTTTGCGGTTGATGCCGCCACTTTGACAGCATCGACCGCAAACAGTTAATGTTCATGCACCACTGAAGCAAATCATCAAAATCCTTTTGCAGAAGGGTACCATCTATATTTGATCATATCAGTCTAAAGAGTTTCAGATTATCAACCAATAAAAGATATTCAGAGAATTCTATAATACAATAAAAATTATTAATAAATAAAATTAAAAGCAAAGGTCCAAAATATACGTTATAAGTTGCTCCCCTGTTTGGTAACACTGAAAATAAATCACATTTACTAGTTAGTACATAGAAAATACTATTAGCTAGGTTAGTTTGTGAGAACCAATGAGACTTCAACAGTAGAGAAAATAGTGAATTGGTCATTTGAATTATCTCTCTATCTCACTATTAATTACTATTAATCTATCTCATTATCAATGTAATATCCTAATACTCAAAATTATTCTGAACCAGATGCAACGGAGTTCATATAATTTTCAACTGATTAGTGAGATAGGACTGTATATTGAAAATAATGTGTCTATCAACATAGTCAAAGCTTTGAAACGATGCCTTCTTCTTCTTGATTACGGGACACCTCGCCCCTGGTCCCGGAGACGAATCTATTGTCAGGATTGAAACGATGCCTATTCGTCAGTGCCCCGATAATTCGTTTTTGAGAGATAATGTATATTGATTAACTAGATTAGTTTCCAGTATCTAAGCCATACTAAGATCGTTCGAGAATAGACCTAATTTCACATGCCATTGTTCAGGAACATAAATCGGAAGAAGTTTTATGGGTTCTATCCACTCACTACACTCTAAATCCGCATTTTTTAAAACTAATGTCCGTTTTATGATTGAATTTCTAGCCATGGTTGGTCTGGCTTCTGGGGCCTTTCCTGGTTCCTAAAATGTGGATCAGTTTCCTTTGAAAGTCAACCAGGAAGGCAACCTAGCCCTATATATCGAAATCAAGTCAGAATTCTACCTTTAGTGACCCAAGGTCGATTTGACTAACAGAAGACATCACACTTCATTGCTATCGTGAACCCTTTACTCATTAATTTTTGTAGCTATGCTGGAGACACCAAGACAGCCAATCTTGTTGCGCAGTCGAATGCCGATAGCACTGTTTCAAAAAAACAAGTTGCGAAAAAGTGCGACGTGCTTCAATAGGACATTCTGACGCTCTTCCTAGATCACACAGGATCAGTGAAAAGCGAAAAGAATTCATTATTTTATAAGAGGGTTCAATGTATATAAAACACACATACAATATATCGTTTAAGCTTAGGAAGAAATATTTTTATTAAAATCCATGTATAATTTTAATTTGAAGTTCATCAAAATAAAATTACATGAAACATTCCAAGGGTCGGTGGATTCCATTTAGTTTTCCCCAAAATTCTTAGAATTGCGAAATTTTGTGTCTATATACAGGGTGCCCACTAAAGTCCCTTGTCACCCTTTTAACTACCGAATGGCTGCAGTTATCTCATAAGAGTGGTGTCTAGGCATGCTAAAGTGACTATGGGCTACTGGATGAAACCACTTATAGCGCCACCTGGCGGAAAATGGTGGATTTAGTGTTATTATCTCTAAAACGGTACGAGATAGAGGGAAAAAGTGGAAACAAACTTGTAGAGCATCGTCGATTTAGTACAAAAAGACACCTTATGGTCATGAATGCTAAAAACAGAACGCTTAAAATGCACATTTGTTTGTTTGCGGCTTCCGAAACTTTGACGACACGAAACTTAAACGAAAAGAGAAAAGATTATCTTTGCGCCTGCGCACAAAACATCATCAGTGAAGCAGTACCTAGTGGAGGAATTCGGGGAACAAATAATCGGGTATGGTGGTTTCCAAGAGTGACCTCCACGTTCACCTGTTCTGACTCCACTGGACTTTTTCCTGTGGGGATGTCTCAAACAGCAGGTGTATGCGACCCCTCTGCCAACATTGCAGGACCTTCAATGACGCATTACGGATACTTGTGCCAACGTGGCACCCACTATGCTACGCCGTGTGCAACGTGAAGTTCAAGCAAGGGTCCAGATGTGCCTTGTAGCTGACGGAGAGAAATTTGAACATCGAAACTAAAGGTATCTTGTGATAATTAGTTTTTTTTCTTACTAAGAATGTTTTGTCACGTGTCAGTGTAGGAAATCGCGAACAAACAAATGCGTGTTTTAAACGTTCTGTTCTTAGAAATTATGTCAACGAGGTGACTTTTTAAACTAAATCGATGATGCTCTTCAACATTGTAATGCACTTTTTTCTCTATCTCGTATCATTTTAGAGATAATAACGCTAACTCCACCGTTTTCCACCAGGTAGCACTGTAAGAGGTTTCATCCAGTAGCGCATAGTCCCTTTACCATACCTAGACACTACTCTTATGAAGATAGTTGCAGCCATTCGATATTTAAAAGGGTGGCAAGGGACTTAGTGGCACTCTGTATATTAAAACACAGCTATATCTAATATAATTGAACACTGAATTAAAGTATAGGAAATTGTGATTATGAGATGTACACGGACGGATTTAAGGTTGATGATAACACAGGGTTTGCGGTGTGCATCATCAAAAAATTTTCAAAACATATTGCTATCAGCTAAATTCCTATAACTTTGTTTTGCAAGCCGAACTTGTGACAATTAACTTTGCCGCAGGCTGTGTCTTGGAACGAGGAGGTAAAATAAAAATTTTCGCTGACAGTCTCTCGTCAATCGAGTCATTAAAAAGTTATAAAATCAAATCCAATTTCGTGTTAAACATTAAAAAGTCCATTAATAATGGGAGAGGGAAAGTCTGCTTATCCTGGTTCAAGGCCCATGCTGGCGTTCCAGAAAATAAACTTTCTGATCAAGTTGCAAAAACTGCTGCATTTTCTGGGGAAAAAAATTAATGTTTTTAAAGAATTTATATTAAACACCTGACAAAAGTATTGGATGGATTCTCAAACAGGAACCCGAGTAAAGGGTTTCATTGGGTCTGTTGACCCTAGCTTAATTATCACTACAAATATGCAATGTATTTTTCAACAGATCATGGACTATTTGTTTTATATTTATATCGTTTCAAATTAGCCAGTACACCAAATTGCAAATGCGGTTTACAAGGTGATGTAGACCACTATGTTTTTGACTGTGCTTTCACTAAAAGATTTCATTTAAATGGACCTATAGACGCAAACAAAACCGAAAGGTTTAAAATTTTTGTTAATAATAAATTTTGAATTGTGAAACTGAAAGAGATTTTTAGAATTTCCAGTTGTATGTACAGAAGGTTCTGACATGTAACTAAAAGAAATCGATACCAAAAATAGATACAGAAATTTATTTTAATGTATACCAATAAAATTTATTGTAAATTTTATCTAATTTCCTCTAAAAATAAGAAGCACAGAACATTTCAGACATTTAATTCCGTAAAAATACATTTTTTCATTAATTATATGCTGACTCTTTTGAACTATTTGATTGTTTATTTTATTTAACAATACATATTTAAATGCACACTTTATAAAATACTTTATTCGCAGATAAGCCTGTATTTTGAAACGAAAATGTTAAAACAAATATTTCATATTTTGATTAATTTTGCTTATTTCAAAGCCCACCATCTCCACTGTTTCTCGAATTTAATTTTCATAATTTCTGTAAAAAGGATAGAAAAAAACAACGGAAACAAAATTTGAGTATTTTGTTATTAAAACACTTTTTAAATGAAATAAATTGCGTATATTTAGGTCAGTTTTTTGCTAATTTCATACACCACCGTCCCCTTAATACGCTATATTTGTTTCTCGAATTAAATGTTCATAATTTCTGTAAAAAGGAATGGGAAAAAAGCCAATTTGAATATTTTTTGAAAACTCTTTTTGAGATGAAAACAATTGCTTAACATTATCGGAATGCAAAACATACAATCATGTTTGGAAGTAATAATATTATAATACTAATAATAATAACAATAATAATAATAATAAAGAAAAAAAGTAATAATAAATAATACTGGAGATAAAATGTTAAAACTGAAATTTCATATTTAGATCATATTTTGCTAATTTCAAACTCCACCATCCCCTTAATATGCTATATTTGTTTCTCGAATTTAATATTCATAATTTTTGTAAAAAAGAATAAAAAAAGCCATCGAGAACATGATTTGAATATTTTTCGAAAACTCTTTTGAGATGAAAACAATTACGTAACGTTTTCGGAATGCAAAACATACAACCATGTTTGGAAGTTGAATTGAACAAAGAAATATCCGGAAAGAAAAGAAATTGCTTATTCTCCCAGGAGTTCATCCTGTCTCTCTGAATTGTTTCTCCCACATAAAATAGTTTTCCTGACAATAAAAGAGGAACGGATGAAAAAAAAATAAGAAATAAATATAGTTCAGTTTGGAATTGCAATACTTTCTGGCATCTGTTTTTGTCGAAGTGTCAAATTATTTTCAACTTTCCCTGAACTGAAATCCTCCCAAACATTGCAGTCAAATACAAAAGATGGGATATAAAATGTCCCAGCAAGTTTTTAAGGACATTTTTGCTTGTCGAAGTTTCAAAACATGGCTCCTTACATAAATGCAGTACAAACTTGAAACTTATTTTCTTATTTTAGTTCATTAAATTCTCGCTGTTTCTATGTTCAGCGTAAATGTCAAAAATCCCAAGCATTTATTCCGTATTCTTTAAAGATTTTTAAAAATATGTACGTGTAAAACTTCTGCCTAAAAAAGAATATTTACTTAGATTTTCAACATTTTGTGATTAATTTCATCTGAATGTATCTGTACTCATTTCTAAATTTTAGCAGGATAAAATACAATAAATTCGATTATTACAAGTATTTTATTTTGAATGCAATCCCTTACATATACCAAATCGGAAATTAATCTGTAAATACTTCTTATTCAGATTAAAAACTTTTCACTTTGACGGGACTTCTAATTAAACTAATTAGGGTAAAAAAACAGTAATTTGCACCTCCTACGGTTGATATTTAAAACAAAAAATAACCTTTTTTCTTGAGTAAGTCCATTCATATTGCAAAAGTAAACCAATTAATAATGAAGGGATGTCACTAATTGCGTTGTCAGTTACTCATCTTTAGAGTGTGAGTAACAGATTATGCGCTATTTCTTCTTAATAAATTGCCAAATACCTCCCAGGTTCAAATTTTTTATGGAACCCTTTATAAAGTAAATTAATTCAGGAAAAGTTGAAACGAATTACAACAAGATGGGGATATTTTACTATTTTTTTCCATAAATTAATAATTTAAATATTGCCTGAAGAGTTTCAGTAACTGCCTTGTTTACCCTATATGATGCTATTATTTTTATATCGAATTAAATTTTCTGAGCATCACCCCAATGGTACACTGAGAGGAATGGAGCTGAGAACATTTGGAATTTATCTTAAAAATTTATTTTCTGAAAGTTCTTTTTTTCCATTTCAAGTCAGAATATAATAAGATTTGCGTCCCTTGCAACAATCTGAAACATTCTGGAAACGAAAGTTTCAAAATGTTTCTTTCATCAATTAAGAGGATAATTATCGTCTGGCTGATATCAGTAATTTTATGATGAAAAGAATAGAAGATTATTTTTTATTCTAATTATTCTTGTAAAATACTGAAACTGATATCTCTTTCATATTTCTTAAAAAACGCCAACGAATTTGCATAAGTTAATGTTAAGAAATGTTTGTTTGAATTAATACATTTTTAAATGCAGCAATTAAATGATTTAAACTTATTTTACCAAGTCAGTATATTTCAGTTATATTAATGTCAATGGAATAAATAAAGTAAAATCCTCCTTAAAATTTTTAAGCTCCTATTCATATTCCTACTCATTTTGCATGAAAATTTTAAAAAAACGAAACATTGCCAGCCACAAATTAATAATCTGTGTCTATTATGAAAGCAACAAATTAAATTAGTTTCTTTTCAGAAAACAATTAGAAAAATTTGGAAAGCAATTTAGAAGTTTATGTTAATTGATTAACAAACATGTTGTTTACTCTAATGGTTTCTTTAATTGCTTTTATTAAAAGTCGAAAGTGAAAGGATTCAAATTTCAGATATATTTAAAATTTTTCGTTTACTTCAAAAAATTCATCAACTGTTTCTTCCTTTTCTAGTGAATCGTTATTTTCTTTCCAGATTTTGAGAGCAGTTTTATGCACAGTAATTATTTTTAAGCTAAAGCCTAATTTCAATTAAAAGTGTCAGTATTATTAAATAAAGTAAGAACTAAAAATTTTTGCCAACGGTAAATAACCAATCTTCAGAGCCTTTTAAATCGCATAAGTATGTCTTTTTCGTAAAAAGAGGAATGTTTGAGTTTTAAAATTTATTTATTATAAAGGAAATTAAATCATTTCTCCCCTTTTATCTCTTTTTCATCTTTTTGCATGTAGGAGAGCAATTATAAAAGATATGCAATGAATTACACAGGTCAGCAAAATTTTTTTTTCAGCTGCATTGGATGTTTTTGGTAAATTTTATGTTTTCTAGGGTACTGAATCCAAAAATGACCTCCATTTCCCTCCATCACGTACAGTTTTTTTGTAAAACATGGGGAGTTTACATTAAAAAAGCACAACTGCGATGAAAAAATCAATATTTTATTACAATTAACTATGCATAATTTTTCTTATAATTGGAAAAAAGAAACACAAAACTATTCCTTCATGATATATTTAACATTACACGTTTAATCTTTTTATCTGGAAACCTTTTCTTCTTCTCTTTGATGCTCCTCAGACTTCGCTTTTGCTTACCATCTTCTGTTTCTCGCCTGAGAATCCAACAGTAATCAGCTAGCATGTTGACATCTCATCGTTCTTGGTATCGTCTCTCGATATCACGGGCATCCTGGTAAAATCTTGCACTATAGGTTCCTAAGTTTTCTGGAAAACAGTCAATATAGGAGTGTAAGAAATGAACTTTTATGCTCATATTGCATCCTTGAGCTTCATACACGCTTCATGAGCTTCATGTCAACATGCGTTGTGCAATTGTTTTGTAGAGAGGGTCTTTAGTATTCTTCAAAAACCTGTGCACTACATCCTTAAAAGAGTCCCAAACTTCTTTTTCTTTGTCCCCCATTGTTTCTGAAAAGAGGGAATCGGATAACAGTTTTCGTATGTTGGGGCAGTAAAAACTCTCTCTTTCAACTTGGCTTCTGACAATTTTGGGAACTTAGAACATAGATATCTTAAGCATTCCCCATCTTTAGGCACTGATTTAATAAACTGCTTCATAAGCCCTAATTTTATATGAAGAGGTGGTAATAAAACCTTTTCAGGTGGAACCAAGGTTATATTTATGACATTTTTTTCGCCGGGTGTTAAGGCACCTCGAAGTGACCAGTCAATTTTGGTCCAATGGAGGTATCTGTCTCGACTGTCCCACAAGCATAGGAAGCAGGGATATTTTATGTAACCTGCCTGCTGACCCAACAACATGGTTAGCATTTTGAATTCTCCACAAACCATCCAATGATGTTCTTGATAGTTGATTTTCTCATGAATCATAGACAAATCATTACAGTTTTCTTCCAAATGCACCGAGTGTCCTAAAGGAAGCGATGAAAATGAATTATCATTATGAGGCTTGTTTTAGACGAATCTATGAATAGATGCCACTCGGATCATATTCTATGTCAAAGCACTTCTTTAGCCCTTGAACGTCATTACAAAAAACGAGATTTCCCTCTTTGGAGAAAAAGTGAGTGAATTCTTTCTCTCGGTGCCTGTACCAGGAGAATGAACTTCCAGGTGCCAGCAGAGTTTTATTTTTCAGTCTTGACCCTAGCAATTCAGCTCCATCTTTAGAAAGGCCTAAATATCTAACTAGATCATTAAGCTCGCTCTGAGAAAATGGTTGGAGTCCCTCATCAACGAAAAATCTGAGCTAGATTTGTCCTGGTGAGGTAATGTATCTCCATCCTCAAAATCACTCCGGACATCATCCAAACTTGAAGGTGGGTGTCACTCTCAGAAATATGAAATTAATATATAAAGTCATTATTGGAAATTGTTTTTTGACTCAAGAATATGATTCCAGATTTCAGGTTAAAAAGAGAAATTTTACGCTTAATTAAACTAAAAACATGAGTTTTGCAAGGAAACCTGACGTGATGGAATTTTTTAAACATTTTTCCCGGTTTCAGTGAGTAAAAATCTATAAGAAACAGTCAAAAAATCCTATGCAGTTTTTTGGTTGCAGACCTGTGTTATTTTTCTTTATTCTCTTTATCATTGAATGTGTCTGAACAATGCAATTTCATGATTCAAAACTTTAAAAATGCTTGTTTCGTATAGGGAAGACTTGGGAGAGTTGATCCCTTGGGAGACTTGATTCCTTTTCTAATTGTTGGAAAACAATTTATCTTTATTTTAGAAATGGTTTTTCAAAAATAAAAAAAATACTACAACAAAAAAGACAAATAAGCCTTTAATAATGACTGAAAACATTTTTTAAAAATTTTGATTTTTCCAAAATAAAAATTAAAAACCGAAAAAGGGATCAAGTCTCCGAAGTCTCCCCTATTTTATAAAGCAGATAACAAATCAAATATTTTTTTAATTTTATTCTTTACTCGTTTTTAAATGCAAAAATATATATTCAACTACATAAGATCAAAACATCAACAGTATGAATCACATAAATAGAGATACATAGTTATAGAGATACATTAAAACTCCTTTTTAAATATATTTATTCTAAACTAGTTTTAAAAAAAAATAAACTTGTACGTATCTTAAGGTATAGCTTGGTAATTAATCTCTCTCTATATAAATAATAATGTTTTGTCATTTCGTGTGTGTGTGTTTGTGTGCATGCGTGTGCGTACGTGCATATTTGTGTGTGTGTGTGTGAAAGAGAGAGAGAGAGAGCTATGTCATAGGAAGGATGAAAGCCTATGCTTTTTTCGTTGATAGTCCATTCTGCTCAATGCTAAATTTAATTTCTCCATAATTCCCTCACTTATGAAAATAAAAAGGTAATTTAAAATGGGCGAATTGTCGCCTCATGATAACGAGCAACTTTGTGCCAAAAGTTTTTGGTAGCTGAAATTCCTTAGAAATTATGGTTTGAAAAGGGATTTTCAACAATTTACTTCGTCTAATTTTTAAAATTAGCATGTGACACCTCGTTGTGAAACTTCCCTCGGTTGCTTTCTCTTCCACACTCCTCAACTTCATAGCTCCAAATCTTTTGAAATAAGAGGTGGAAATGACGGAGAGGGGTGAGATTTCCTTTTTCCAATATCTCCAGACCTTCGGTTTCTGGCTTGCCAAGAGGATTTTTTTTTATGCGGATTGATGTCGCGTTTACAATTTGTTAGTTTCGTTTTAAAAAATAGTAAATGTGAAAACCTATATAAGTGATAAATGTTGAAAAATAACAAGACAATCTGTTTTTTGATAAGCCAGTCAACTGATTATCTACAAAGCATATTGGAGATATATTTAAGCGTGCTTACTTATTTAATGTGCCCTCGGTACACTCTAATTACGATTAGCGAAGGAAGATTTTATATACATAATGAAGAAAAAGTACCATTTATTTCCTCTAAATTCATGTAAAGAGCTGTTGATACAAAAATAGATGTAACATGAGCACCGTTTCGGTGTTCTGGCCGTTTGCTTTTACCTTCCTTAAACAAGTATTAAGACTGCTCGTAACACAGAAATTTTTTTCACATTAAATCAACTAAGAAATCATGTTCATGCGCTGAACCCAAATTTGAGCCAAATGTCTGCAAAGAAAAGAAATTCTCACAGCAGAGCTTTAAAAAATTAGCTTCTCCACGCAATATCCAGTGCTCTTTGACTGATACTGAAACAGTTCTCTATAGCATACTAAAGGCCTTAGCATTCATAAAACATACAATGCCATTCAACCTCTGTACAGGTCCATTTCTCGTTAATATCCATATGTTTGTGTGGATGTGACTAGTTACTGTACATTAATATCATCTTGATATGGAATTTGAATATGTGTCTGCATCGTTTACTTCATTGCTTAATGCCATTCATGTACCCGTATGGATGAGAACAATTATTGCACAACTGTTTCGTATTTTATTTTTATGGAATTTGCATTTTTATCATTTCCTTTGATTGAAACTTTCTTCAACCCTTTATTCAGTATTTTACTTAATTCTGTAAGCCTTGTACTTGTTTGCGCACAAGGAGTTTTTTCTCAACAGAATGTAAAAAGGCCTCTGTATAGGATGTATTTTATTGGGCAATTAAATAATTAAATAAAAAGTCATAAAACATTATTGTTTTATTCTATCTATGCATTGTATTCAGCAAAGAGGGAACAAAATGACCTCGGGCAGAATCGTGAGTTCGATACACGATTCTACCTTGTATATGGGTCTGGTTCGAATGTCAAACGTCCTCCCGCTAGTGTGGTGTGGAAATTTAGATTACGGGTCCGGGTTCAGTTATCGTCATAGTCATATGACCCGAGTTCAAAACTACTAGGTTTGTTCCGAAAGTAAGTTTCGTTACTCTGTAAAAGAAAACGGGGACAGATGTGGAAAAAGATACATATTTTATAACGATTTACAAACATTACACTACTTTTCGACGTAGTCACCCAGCACATTAAGGCATTTATCGTATCAAGAAACAAGGTTCTGTATGCATCTGTATTCTGCATCGTAGAAGGTGGAACAGGATTTTACGGCATCTTTCTCTTCTTCACCGTCTTCAAAACGCTGGCCACTCAAGAAACGCTTCAAGTGCAAGAAGACGCGGCTTGCCTAGTGATGATGTCATTTTATTGCACGACAATGCCATGCCACATTCCGCTTGTGTGACTCAAGAGTTCATCGACTCCTTAGATTGGGAACAAATGAATCATTCCCCGTATAGCCCTGATCTGGCGCCAAGTGACATTCACATATTCTTGCACTTGAAGCAATTCTTGAGTGGCCAGCATTTTGATGGCGATAAAGAAGTGAAAGAGGCCGTAACATCCTGGCTAACTCGCAGGCGGCCACCTTCTATGATGCTGGCATACAAAACCGTGTTTCTCCATACGATAAATACCTTAATGTGCTGAGTGACTAAAGTAATGTAATGTTTGTAAATCGTTATTAAATATGTATCTTTTCCCAAATCTGTCTCCGTTTTCTTTGACACAATAACGGAACTTACTTTCCGAACAACCCTCGTATGAGGTTCGTCCCAACATAGCCCTCTTGTAGCCGTAAAACGGGATGTAAATACAACTAAACTAAACTAAGCAACAAAGAAGAAAGTGTCGTTCTCTGCAGTTGTGTATAAATTTTCTCTTAATTAATGTTCTTTTTCTTCGCTAAGAAATTCCAAACTTTTAATCTTCAGAAAATCCTTAAAGTAATAACAATTAATTTTAGTAGTCTATCGCTTTAGTTAGCTCCTTTTAATCTTTTACAGAGATAAAACCATTAGTGAAATTATTTCCTTGAAGTTGAGTTCATTAATAAAGGATAAGCTCTTTCTTCAAAGATTAAAAGACATTAACCCATTTATCTTTAACAGGTAAGACAGATAATCATTGTCAAATTTCTGTTTAAAGGAAAAACACC
Organism: Araneus ventricosus; assembly: GCA_013235015.1. NCBI lineage: Eukaryota > Metazoa > Arthropoda > Arachnida > Araneae > Araneidae > Araneus > Araneus ventricosus. The sequence continues at coordinate 85,751 of BGPR01002890.1, forward strand.
TTTTCACTTTAATTTAAAAAATTTAATGACCTTCTTTTTCCAATTATTAAGCGATATGAATTTTTATTTTTCACACCTTGCAGTTTTAACATTTTTTATTTATTATTGAAGATAATAAAATGTTCAGAAATTAACTTCCCGGCCTGGTTATCGGTGTGCTCCTAAGTTAATTTAAATATCAGATGTGGAATAATAGGGTTCGAATCTAATTATATGCGACTTAAAATTTCGACGAGGGAGAAAAGATTACGTATCCTCCATTCTTTGTTAGGATAATAGTAATTATATTAGTAACTGGTAAAGAGACATGTTACCATTTTTTTCACGTTAAGCGAATAGCAGAGTTTTATCCAAAATTATGTATGTTCTCTTTCTCGAAAAACTAAAAAAATATGGATTCTTAAAGTGTAATTAATAATATTACTGAGAAAAGTTTTTGTAAAAATATTGAATAAATTATTTGAAATTTTAAATACTAATAAACTTGGCATAAATATTAATATTGAATTTAAGTGTTGTGAGTAAAACTTCCAATTAATTTCTAACTTCCAGCGAATTTAAGTCAGAATATGAAAAATTAAATTATGATAACATCTATGCGCAGTTTTAAAAATTATTTCCTTTTTCAAATGCTCTTGATAATTAGAAGAAAAAATATCCTATAAAAATGCAGCAGGATGTCTGTGGTTTTAATCCTATGTGGTTTAACATATCTAGTTAAGTTCATGATAATAAAGGGAAATGTTAGTAAAAACGACCAGGAAAAACTAGTTAGAATTTGAAGAAGATATCTGATTAGCACTTTTATTAGCACTTTTATAAGGAGTTAGCCTGCTTTCCTAAAGGGTTTTCAGGGGACACTGGCCCATATTTCTGCTTCGCTTAGAGGAAAATCAGGGAAACTTCCAGAAGCCTGCCTATTCTCAGAGAACAATTTCTTGCTTTAGCTCACATCTTTCAGTGTTTGAAAGATGCTGGCTAAGAACACCGCCAGAGTACAGAACGTTTCTCGGCCATGTCGTACCTTAACACAGTAGGCAGCTGATGAGCTCAGAGCTTCTATACTAACCCGTAAGCAGTGGCGGCTCGTGAGCTCAGAAACGAGAAGAACTCGAAGATGAGATTTATCAAGAGAATACATTTTTAAAAAGCTACTTTATCTTTCAGTAGGCCAAATATTTGAATTCCAAAGACATATATGAAATTATCTACTTTTCAAACAAATTAAATAATCAGTATATGACATTTACTACTAGTTTTACTAACATAAAGTTAATTGGATGTTGATGTGATGATTCTGCTGACGAAAAGAAAAAACAGAGCTCCACATACACACTTCCCTCTTCGCCCACTTCACTCGATAACACTCTTCCAAAAATATATATCTTCTTCCAAAGAAACCTAGCCTTCTCTCAAGAGAAAGCAAATAATCAATCAACCAGATGTGTTTCTGTCGACGCAACCCAAACCGAAACCAAAACCCATAAACAGCCAATGCGATTGCCACTTCGTGCGAAAATGAGGGGGAAAAAAGAAAAAAAATTAAAAAGAGCATCTTTTTCTCCCTTAGTTGGCTCCGTGCCAGCCAGAGCTGCTCGCCCGGAAGCCCATAGCCCGTCTAAGTTAAAGGGAGAAAGGGTTGCTTTTTCTCTCCAGATTTTCTGCGCAGTGAACTAATTATCTTGGAGGGGCAGAGTATGCACCTGCTTCCCTCTTACTTATTGATTCATTTTCTGTCTTCTTTTAATTTTTGATTACTTTTTTGCATTTTCGTAAGTCATGGAGCTCTGAGAGTGAAAAAGTAAGCGAATAAGATTAAAAACGAAAATACAAGTTTAAAAAATTCAGGGAGTTTTGCAGCTTTAATGGGCAAGCCGCCACTGCCCGTATCAAAAGGAAAGATTGCACTTTCAGCATCTGTACCGTTCGCATGAAGCAGACTGGACTTTAAGGTTAAAACAGTCCACCCGCTGGTGAGGCGTGGAAGTTTGGAGAGGAGGAAGCTGCGTCGGATGTCATTCTCGTCATCTGACTTCGGTTCAAAATTGTGAGGTCCATCCCAAAATAGCCCTCGTAAGTATCTGTTTCAGTATTTCAAAATGGCACATAAATATAACTAAAACTAAAGTAATCTAGATTTGGATTAGAACTCGATTAAATTTTCGTAAGTCAGCATGCAACAAAACCAGAATTAGCAAATCACATAATTTATAGCACCTACTAAGTTGTTTTTATACTTTTAATTTTGTCACTTTAATCACACGACGGGGTTGTTCAATAAGTCCGTGCAAAGTCTAAGAGATGATATTAGCGAGATTATTTTTAGTCGCCAGTAACTCTCGAAGAGTATCACACAATGTTGTCTTCAGATATATTTAATAATTTCACATTTTACTATTTGTGAAAAACGTTCTTAACTTTTAAATTATAACTAATTATTTATACTTTAATTCTAATATAAGAATAATTGTCATTGTAACTCGAAGAAGTCCAGATACAACCTTCTGTAGCATCCGGGAGTTCCCCCTTTTCGAAATTCTACTTAAGCTTGCCACGATGTTGTAACGTTCTTTTTTATCACCTTGCCAGACGAGCGTCTTTGCACGCCCTTTCCGAACAATGTCTATAGCTTCGATAAATATCCTCTAAAGATTTTAAATTCATCTTTCATCCCTTGAAAATGCTATTTGACGAGTGGAAATAAAAGATTTTTGGATTCCAACGGCTGATATCTTCTTAAGTCCGCCTCTACATCTAAAATAAAAATGATGCTTCATATATTTATTAGACTCTGCTTGACACTTATTTAAATGGATTAAGTACTGTGATTTCGGAAGGATGAATGAGAAAGAATTTAGTGTAGAAAGGAGATATTTTCTGGAATAGAAAATGTTTCATGAAACCAAAGATAAGCTTATTAAACATTATGGTGATTCTGTATTTCTGATTAGGACTATTTACTAGTGGTTTGGTAGCTGTTAATGCTACCAAACCACCATATGAGTATATGTGAAAACTATCAACAAGATGAGTGCCACAATTGTTCATTCTGGATCAAAGAAATGTTGTCATAAAAGTTCGAAAGAGTCCAGAAAAACTTTTGCATCGTTTGGAAACAGTGGATGAAACTAGGATTCATGACTATAAGTCTAAGATAAAGGAGCAATTAAAACAATGGGTTGCAGACAGAAATTCTGCCTCCAAGAAAGAACCAATCTTTCCTTCAGATGAAAAGGTTATTTTGATCAAAGTCTTCTGGGATAAGCGTGGTATAATCTTTTTCAACTTTTGGAAAACTTCAAAACTATTGCGGTAAGTATTATGATTCTTTGCTAGACCACTACTCAGGAATAATGAATTAAAGAAGAAACAACTTCAACTGGGGACAAAGAAAATGCTATTTCACTACGATCATTCATCGGCTCACACGACTGCAATTGTGAGCGCAAAACTTCACGATCAAAGCTACCAATTTCAGCCTCATTCCTGTTGTCCCGATCTGTCTCTTTCGGTTTACTACCCATTCCAAAACATGAAGACATGGTTGGCAGAAATGAACTTTTCATCTAACGGTATGTTGATTGCCGAAACAGCTGCTTGCTTTGAAGGGTTGGAAAAATTTTACTACATGTGCAAAAAAACCCCCCTGAAACATCGTAGGACTAAATGTATAAACGTCAAAGAAGGACAAATCCAAGCCACACGAAAAAGTAAACATTATTGTCTTGCTAATATAATTTCCCAGAGACCTTTTATATTTTCCCCATCCATCTTTAAAAATACTCCAAATCCTTTGGATGAGTGGGCCAACATGGGCTAAAAAAATAAAAACTGAATGAAGATTTTGTTGAAATATAAGTATTGGCTATCCCGAAAATATTTCGTTCCATTGCGTTTTGTATGAGCTTATCAAAAAACCCTCGTAAATTTAATTCGAAAAAATCTGTTTCTACTATTTCGATTCTTCTTTTAAGGAACAAAATAACAAATCCCATGATTTTTCCCCGCAAAAGTCAAAATACATTATGGAGCAAAATCTATAACGACATGCCGTAATTTAAGACCATCCACGAAAATTCCACACTTCCACCAAAAGGAACCCACCCACACAAAACCGCCGTGGGAAAAGTTAATCCCAAAACCACAATATTTTTTTCATTCATTCTGGTCATGTTTCGATGCTTTAATAATGCTTTTCACCGCAAGAGGCTTGTAAAAATCCGCCCTTCGCTTTTATCGCCAACACACGCCTGCTTGGCTCAGGAGAGAAACACTCGGTCCAGTCTTCACCTGTGACGACCCTGATAAGCAGGGTGGACCTTCGAAAAAGAATCTGGGTGCCGCTTCCGCCTGGAGAATGGTTTAGGGGAGAACTTCTGAAGAAGCTTTATCGGTGCAGAGATCCGGTGACTAGAAGACATTTGAATCAAATCTCATCCATTGATTTAAAGAATTTATCCCCAGGGAGAATATTCCGAACGGAGATATGATTCGTTGTTGGAGCAAAAACTTCTGTTTTGCTTTATGCATACTTGCTTTAGGCACATTGTCGGTATAAAGCTAAAAGTGGCCAAGTCAAAAGAAAAATCCAAGAAAAGAAATGTCATGTCAAAGCCAACAATAAAATAAATGAATAAAAAAAATTAAGGTATAAGTTTTAATTCATGCGAGAAAATGAACGTAAAAGTTGAAAATAATTTTTCTGATTACAATAAAATGCATGGTTTGAATAAAAGCTTGGGCGTCTTATATTTTGTGTATATTTCCTTAAACAAATGGAATATTCCTAGAAGGTAAAGGCGCCCACGCTTTTATTCGAACCATGCATTTTATTGTAATCAGAAAATCATTTTTTCGCATGAATAAAAGCGTATACCTTAAAAGTTTTTTATTTATTTTATTTTCTACTTTTTAGTGACGGCTGACACGAATACACACGACATGTTAGGCATAGTAAACCAAATTCAATTACCGAATTCTCCAATATAAAACACATTTTAAATATTCGTTACGAATATTACATATTACGAATTTGAAAAAAGTGCGACACAGAGCGAGAGACGAAACAAGATTCACTTCCTCGATCTGACCTTCGACCCTCAAGCCGCTCCGAAATGGGGATGATTCACAGGCCGCGCCCCCTTCTATTGTGTGTTGTCTAGAGATGTTCCAAACTTTATCGCTCAAATATAGGGCTAAAATTTTAATATTATTTTGTTAGGTTTAAAATAGGTATAGATTACAATTTTTTTTTGCATAATATTGTATTGTCTCCGAAAACCCACCACTTTGCTTAATTTCAAAGCTGTAGCCACCTTCGGCGACCAGCTTGTTCGCCGGGAATATCATTTCAATTGAATCTTGTAATATTTTATATTCATGGTTTTCTTAACATGGTAATTTTAAACTTCAGATTGTGGTAGATATTTAACGCATATTCTGTTAGTGACCTTGGACCTCTTCTGTTCATTGTCTACATAAATGTTCCTAATGGAGTCAAATTACTGACCATCTAATGTAACCTCTAATTCTATGTTGTCGGCACTATCTTCACTTTCTTATTCCTCTTGTAAAATATGCATTTGATTTCAACATTAAAATGACGCAGCACATTTTATGGCCAGCGGCATGTTAGATGGATTAAAACATGCTGAGAAAAGAATGAAAACATAGCGACCATAACCATTCAGCTTAATGGATATATTTCTTAATGTAAGCAAAGCAGTATCTCGGAGAGCTTGGTTTACAGATTTCACAAAAATCTTGATGAAATAAAGTATGAAATCAAAATGAATTAGGATCCTTGCTCAGATTACAACGACAAAAGAAAAATATGCAATTAAATATTTGATTAAACAATGAAAACGGGTTGAGTTGCGTTGCAACAATGAAAAGTATTGTTGTAAATTGTGCCAAAAATATTTTTAAAAAATTATTAAAATTCGAGAAAACATTGCACGGAAATTTAATTGATTGGAAAGTGTTTTTTGCACTTTCAGATGGTGTAAAATGATTTTACGCTGTAATATCTTCGGAAGTTATTTAGGAAAAAAGGACGAAATTTCGCCTAATTTTTAATTAATTTAAATTTTAATTAAAATTTCAAAAAAGGGCTCCGAGGTGCACATCCGCACCCTTCAAGGTATGTTTGTGCCAAATCTAGTAGATCTAGGTCTATCGGTCTGCCCTGTAGAGGACCAACACACAGACACGCACTCACAGAGACACACACACAGGGAGACACAGACACACACACACATTTTCTTTTATTATTAGTAGAGATAATTTTAAAAATAAAATACAATAATGCTTACTTACAGTAAAAGTAAATTGATGAATAAAATTGTTTATCGCGGAAAACTTTTAACCTCTCAGTATTCTTTCTTCTTTTTTGTTTTGCTTTGCACCCTATCTTTAAATATAAGAACAAAAATCAATAACAAGTTGTTTACAGTTTTCTAGTTCTGTGTTTTTACGCTAAAACTTATTTACAATTTAATTTTAAATTTAATATTAAAATTTTCATGCCTATTGTTAAGATTTCATTTATTCATAAATATTTTCTTTCTAAATTGAGAATGGATACAGAAATATTTTTTTATATTAACGAACTTAAAAGAATGAAGATTTATAGGCAATTTCATTCCAAAAATAGTTAGTTCTTTAAAATGACAAAAGAGTATTGAAATCAATGCTATGTGTAATTAATAGCGTTCACATGAACCAAATTTCACTATCATTCCTTTCATAATTTAACAAAAGGCAAATGTAGCTAATTATCTCCACCTTAATTAATCTTGAAATGCATATATTATATGTTGAAAATCGCCAGAAGATGCCCCTGTATGTAATTTTCCCTTACATTTCAACTGTAAATCTCCTTAAGATTACTCAGAGATCTAGCGTCGTAGTGCAATTAATCTGAAATGGGTTCTTAAATGCTTTCAGGCTATCAGAAAATTCAATTTAATTCAAAGCAAAAGACCTTCTGAAATCTCCTGGCTTAAATTCTTTCAGCTCTCCATGCACATTAAAGTAATGGAATTTACAAAATTAAGAAAAATGTGCGTTTTGAATTAATTCTTGGATTTGATGAGTAAAAAGTATGGAGTTCATTTTTTGTCATCTTCCAGATAGAGATATCTGAATAGATATTCCTATACTCAATTTTAAATTTCGTTGAAATGCTAATAAGGTTTCGGAAATAATTGAGGCTTTCGGAGGATATGCTTGTAATTCGCAATTCGAAGTTGGTGGTAATGGTATTTTTAGTTTTCTTTTGATTTCTCCTTACAGAAGTTCTTATGCTAATTCTTAAATTAAATTTTAAAATGAATTCAATTTTTGACTCATTCTTCAATATGAAAAATAAAATTATTAATCAGATCAACAATATATATATAATTCAGAGTAACCACTTTAGTGAATTTTAAAGATTAAACAAAATTAAATATCGTAAAAATTAACGCATACTTTAATGCGTTGTTTAATTAAGTAACAATGCATCAAGTAAAGTTATAGATTAATTATTTTTATTGCAAATAATCCTTAGAATTACATTTTCAAAAGAGAAATTAATTAATAAAAGGCAATAAAAACTAAAGAAGGATAAACTTTTGTATATTTTATTGCCAAATTTCGCAAATTAGGAATGTATATATAGATTGCTGAGAAATATCACAATGAATGATGTCAAAATGCAAAACTATATTATAAATATTAAGAAAAATGTATTTGAGAGAGAAACTTTAAAGAATAATTTTCCCGTTTGTCAGATGACAATCAAATGATCATAAAAATCATTTAAAATCAACTTTTTAGTTTATCTTCGTCGAATAGTGAGAAGCACGTATGAATCGTATACGCATTCTTCCTTTTGACGAGCTGGGTCCAAAAGTTTACGTTAATGTATAATTTTGGTGCAAAGATTACATATTAAAATTTACGTATTTATCTTGTTCCGTGTTAGAGTTATCACTATGAGATGCATAAGAACGACCAAATTTTAACAGACATCTGCAGTTTTGTTGTGAAGATCACATACCACATTTCCAGCCTGTTCTTTTTTTTAGTTATTTTTCTCCCATACAAAGACGTAATTTCAAAAATTATTTTTTTTAGACTCACGCAGGTCTAAGACGTGGAAATTCAGCAAAACCCCGAGGTCAAATATTTTGAACATTACAATACTTTTTAAACTTCGTATTCGAGTAAGCAAAAATAGAATTAATTTCTGAAAATAATAAAAAGCATTAACTTTATACTTGTGACTCCAAGCAACTAACTGAGGGCTGATTCAAAGATCATTCCTTTCAAAATTCGGCCTCAAAAGCAAATGTATTGTTACGACTCGGACAGGTTCGTGGATTGAATGGGCTTTAATCAAGATGGCTCAAACAGAAATTTATTTACAGTTGCATTTACAAATATTTATAGTTGGTAAAACAAGAAAAATCCAATCTTTTAAAAGATTCCAGCAGTTCAAATCAACTTACAGCACTTGTAAAAATTCACTACAGAGATTACCAATAACCTCAATACAGCGCTCAAAAGTTTCTTATTAACTCACCAGCTTGCTTGCTGATCAAAATCTAACTAATTACTATTGGCTTGAGAGCTTGGTTTTATACTTTTTTTACAGGAATGACGTCAGTAATGGGAAGTGATGATCTCTAGAAGGTTCTTGTTCATGGTAGAGATATATTCACAGATAAAGATTTTTCCAGAAAATCCCTTTTGTCGCCAAAGTCGCAAACAATGACTCCAAAGTGATCGCCAAATTTGACCCCAAGTCGCCAAAATGGTCACAAATTTTGCGCCAAAACCTCTCCAAGTCACTGAATTTACAGATTTCGTAACAGTATGTAATGAACACCATCGAAATTAATGTTCAAGCACTTGCTCGATTGTGATCGATCAATTTTCGACAGTCATCTGTAGATTCTTGTGAAGCTCATCATACACCACATTTCTTGCCTACTCTGCTTATGAGCTATATCACTGACAGACAAATAGACAGACGTAATTGTAAAAAATATTTTTTCCAGCACTCATGGAGGTCTGAAATGTGAAGATTCAGCAAAACCTCGAAGTGAAATATTTTGAACATTACAATACATTTTAAACTTCGCATACGAGTAAGATCGAATTAGATCGATACGAGTAAGAATAGAATTAATATCTGAAAATAATAAAAATCATTTACTTCTTATACTTGTGATTGTTATATACTTGTTACTTTATATACTTGTAACTATTTCGTAGACAATTTCTTTAAAAATTCGGCTTCAGAAAGAAATTTAAGTATACTAGAAAGCAAAAATTAATTTCTGAAAGCAATAAAAAGCATTAATTGCATTTACTTGAGATTCTAAGTAATCAACTGAGGGCTGACTCATAGACCATTCCTTTCAAAATTCGGCCTCACAAAGAAATTTTTGCGATGAATGCCATCGAAATTAAGATTAGATGACTTGTCAGTTGCTCCGAATTACCAAAAAACAAGTCTACGTTTATTTTCCCCTTAAAGTTCAATTCGAAATTTTCTTGTGATTAGTGAGGACTCGAGTGAGGAAATGAAATAATGCTGGGATGGATTCTTAAATATACTCATATCAGAAAGTTCAATTTAATTCAAGGTAAAAGTATTTTGTTAAAACCCTTCAACTTAAATTTTCTTATTTCTTGATGCAGTCCGGAGAAATGATTTAACGAAGCTAAGAGAAACATTCTTTTCCAGTTACTTTTTCGGTTTAGTGAAGAAAAGCAATGGAATTCGTTTTCCTCTCAAACTAAATACTTGATTAAATATATCCCTATCAACAATCTTAAGCTCATCGAATTCACTAATAGAAAGTTTAAAAAATAATTGAGTTTCCTTTGGAATTTTCTGGAGAATTCTTACTTCGAGATGGATGAAAATGATTTACGATTTCTTCTGATATGGTATCAAGTTTGACAAAATTTTTGAATTCAATTTAAATAATTCGATGTTTTTATACCAAGTTGAAATTTCCTTTAAAATTGAATATGTATGTAGTTCATTTTGAAATCAGCATTTTTACACACTTTTATTTAATATAAATTGTTATATGTTTGTAAAGGTGGATATTCGAAGTCAATATTTTACATTTTCTGGTGTGACTGAGTTTTAAAATTTTGTATATTTGTGTGTTCCTGATGACAACATACTACTCTTAAAATCACTTTTGAAATCTTAATAATCAATTAATTAATTAACATTATTAATTTGGAATTCATAGTGATTCCATCTGGCAGTGTAATAAAAAATTGATTTCGAGTTTGCATAATACTTATAACATGGCCGTATAAATTAAAAACTAAAAGGAAATTAAGATAAAAAAATCATCTTTTAAGACACTAATAAAAGCATTTTATTAAAAGCAGTTTTTATTAAATTATTTCTTCTGACATTGAACGATTAAATATCATTTAATTTCGTAATAATCAATATACATGAAAATTGCTGGTCTTTGGTATGTGTGTATAAATAATTTTTAGGTTTCGATGAACAATTAGCTATAATCTTTACAGTTGAATTCTCAACAGGGATTGTAATAAAAAAAAGACAAATAATCTCTACTAATAATAAAAGAGAATGTATGTGTGTGTATGTCTGTGTGTGTGTCGGTCCACTACAGGGCAGACCTCTAGACCTAGAGCTACGAGATTCCTCAAAAACATACTTTGAAGGGTGGAAATGTGCACCTCGAAGCCCATTTTTGGAAATTTTAATTAATTAAAAATTAGGCGAAATTTCGTCCTTTTTTCTTACTTAACTTCCGAAAATATTACAGCATAAAAATCATTTTTGCACCATCTGAAAGTGCAAAAACTTACCCTTTCAATGATGTCAATTAATTTCCGTACAATGTTTTCTCGAATTTTAATAGATTTTTAAAAATATTTTTGCCATAATTTACAACAATACTTTTCATTGTTGCAAAGCAACTCAAATCGTTTCATTGTTTAAAAAAAATATTTAATTGCATATTTTTCTTTCATTGTTGTAATCTGAGACAGGATACTAATACAGTTTGCTTTCATACTTTATTTCATCAAGATTTTTGTGAAATCTGTAAATCAAGTTCTCCTAGTTTTTGCTTTGCTTACATTAAGAAATATATGTATTAAGTTGAATAGTTATGGTCGCTATGTTTTCATCCTTTTCTCAGCATGTTTTAATCCAGCTAACATGCCGCTGGCCATAAAATGTGCTGCATCATTTTAATGTTGAAATCAAATGCATATTTTACAAGTGGAATAAGATAGTGCCGACAACGTGGAATTAGAGGTTACATGACATGGTCAGTTATTTGACTCCATTAGGAACATTTATGTAGACAATGAACAGAAGAGGTCCAAGGTCACTAATAGAATATATGCGTTAAATATCTACCACAATCTGAAGTTTAAAATTACGTTTTAAAGAAAACCATGAATATAAAGTGTTGCAAGATTCAATTGAAATCACATTCCTGGCGGACAAGCTGGTCGCCGAAGGTGGCTAGTAATAAAATATAAAGTGAGTCTCAGCGTCATTTAACCTTCTACAAGACCGAGCAGTAGAGCAATTCAGAGAATATAAGTCAATCAGATACTATATTGGTGGTTATGGTTCCAATTCCACTTGGCCTACCTTGTCTAGTCAAGTCAAAGACTCAGGAAGAAGGAGAGTGTTTATCTTCTCTTGGTAACAGGCCAGGAGAATCAAAGTATCTCCTTAGGTAGAAGTCTAACTTTCATCCAATATATTGCGGTAGGTTGCTGTTCTGAAACTGGCCTACATTTGTCCTAAAGTTGAAGAATAAAACCAGAAACCAGCCCAACTATAGCGAGCAGTTCGTTGCTAAAATGCAATTTAGTCTGCACCAGCTCGTATTCCCAAGCCATACCAATCCTTAACCCACACGCCTGAAAGTTAAGTTCTTCTCTGAAATAATATCATTAATTTAATGTTGTTTTCGGTTTACTTCGCTTTAATGATAACTTTATTCTATGTGTGATGTATTTATGAAACCACCTTTAAATTATAAACATAAAATAGAGCTTGATGAAATAACAATTCACTTTTTATGTTTACTTTTTATATAGTTTTTTAAAAGAAAGAGATATGGTAGGTATTTCAAATCATCGCATAATCCAGGAACCTCGATTTTGTTTTGGTTCTATGAAAACTAGTGAATTTGAGATTATTCTAATACATTTTGATGCAAATATTTGATTTTATTACTTTCAAAGGACAAGCAAGTGTTTCTTCCGAATTTAAAATAATTTTATTTCCAAGAAATTGTGTTGTGGTAAAGGCATATGAAAAAAATTAAAAAGTCTCTTAGAGACTTTCTGCGGTTCTTTATATTTTTTATCGTTTGCTAAGGAATTTTAAGCAGACATATGACCTGATGTTAATAAATTCTGTACAGAGATTGAAGAAACAGGAATTCTAACAAACTCTTTGGATTTCTCTTTCTTTTTTATTTTCCATGACATTTAGCGAGCTTGTTAGTGAAATCTGAAAAATAAGAATTATTTTAAATTATTCTTTTCCCCATGTATTCTTAAATCCTCTTCCTGGATATCTGTTACCGAATATTTCAAAGGATATTTTATACTTTCAAACACTTCAAAGCAGAATTTCTCGAGCAGCAAAAATTCGTTTAAAAAAATGTTTTCTTTGATATAGAAAAGTTTATATTAAAACAACTCTTCGAAACCTTCTTTTACACTTCTTTCCACAAAATGAATTCAATTTTGTGTGTTTCCACTTCTAACTTTTCCATTCAGTCTAAATCATCCAGCTGCACCAGAAACATGCTTGATGGATTTTCTTTTATATAATTGATTAGTTGACTTGGAATTCTTGATACCGAAATTCTTGGAATTTTCTTGGTAAAAAAAATATTTACACACTCTCTTCAAACAACAAAAATCAATAAATCAGATCTTCAGCGGTACTTGTGAATCTACATCCCTTATCTGATAGTAAGTGAAGCATATTCTCCGCCCAGAGCGTTTGGTTAAGAGATTCGAAAATGATTTATTCGATAGAGGAATCCGATTTTAGTTTCAACAAACAGAAGCAAATTTAATTCGTTCTGATTTCCACACTTCTTTGTTAGGAGAATAAAAGAGTAGAAATGATTTCTTCATTGATTTTATAGAATGTAAATCAGTGCATATCTAACAATGAAGTTAGGGAATATGTGTATACATACACAGTAACGGCGAATGGGAGTTATAAGTGTGGGGGGAGGGGGTTATAGACAACTAAAAGTACTGGGATTATAGGGGTAAGACAACAAAATTTAAAAGTTCAGCTATAAAATTAGCTAGTATTCCCAGACACTATTTGTTTTTTGTAAAAAATAAAATTTTAATTTTCTTTCTAAGAAGTGGAAGGGGTTTTTTATGCGGAACCTCTAGTTAAGACTTAAATCAATTATGAGCCTATAAGAAATGGACTCAAAGAATATTGTCCAGGGTTTATGTCAAAATTTAAAAATTTTGGATTTAGCATAATTCTAATCCAAAAAAATGACAAATGAAACGCATCTCCCATTCCTCTCTTGGAATGGAAAGATAAAACGTTAAGAGAAGATTTTTATTTAAAAATATGAGGACGTTTTAAACTGACGAATTTAACGTACACGAAGCCCGCATACATAGCAGAGGATTCATGGTTCCAGGAGTCGTACTCTCAACTGTCCAATGGCGAAGCCCAGAATGACTCTATGACACTGCTGACAAGCAGTCTTTCAGAAAAGTGGCTTTGCAAGCTTTTTAATGTATTAAAATGGCAGCAATGGCCATTGTACGCCAATCGCCAATATTGTACGTCATTGTACACCAATGACCAATGGCCTGTATAATGGCGAATGGTACGCCTTTCCGTGCCAGTTGATGCGCTTTTATACAGGGTTTAGCCCATCTGTAAATCATCTTCTGCGTAGAAAAGGAAAAATGAAACAATATTAATCGCACATAAATGGTTCTCCTGGTACTAATTCGTCATCTAATAAAGAATGACCGATGAATAATGACCTAGATATAATTCCTTTCCAAGCTTTGAGAAATATTTCTGATCGGAAATGCGACTGTTGGATATGTATACACTTTAACATTACCATGATTACAACGTATCAGAGCAACCATGCAATACCATCTTGTAGATTCTGCATCCTAGCTATCAGATAGTCACTTTCCTAGAATTTATCTACGCTACGAGATTATCCGTGTATCCAGGTTCTCCGATTTAAGGATACGCCCACCAAATCATTATGCGACACCCACAGGAGATGCCCCTTTTAATGATAATGAACGGATAATCCACAGTACCAGCTCAGGATAATTTAGAGCGGTCCTAATATACCATCAGGCGCAAGAACAGTTAGTGCACAGAGGATCTAACTTCATTTAAGCGAAATCAATTTCCGGTCATCATGCATTATTGTATATGCTTATCAGCAACTAATTGAGGGATTCCAGTTTGTATTTGTATTCAATTACTTTAGATATGCATTTATAGTGTTATATGAATTATTCTTGTTTCGTATTTTATATATTATACAAACTTACTACCCTTTTTTTTTATTATTGCCCCCTGCGAACCTACTTCCCAAAGGGTGTAAAGCATGTCAAGAGGCGGTAGGAAGGAAAATTTCAATACAAATATTAGCTTAATTCAATACAATATAATATAAGTATAAAATAGAATACCAAAAATTGGGTAATAAAATACAAAACAATATAAGTAATACAATACAAATGTAAATAAAATACAAATAGCAAAAATGATAAATAATTACAATCATAAATAATAAATAGATACAAATATACGTAATAAATAAACATACATAAAAATAAGCAAACAAGGGGAAAATAATAAAATGTGAAAAATAGTAAATAAAATTTTTAAAAAGACAGAAGACAAGAAACAAAATAAAATTATAAGATGTACGACGTCAGGCAACAGGAGCAAAAAAAAAAAATTTACCAGCCTTTACAAGTATATGAGTAAATTTTGTTCAAATATTACATTTCGAATGTACTAATGGGACCATATGAAATTTTAATCTTTTCTTTACGGGCGGTACAGATGTCTTTCAAAATAATTTGACTCTGATTATACGGATAGTACAACAGTTGAACTACAAATTAATAGATGACTTTCATTCATCTGGCACAGATAAAGTGTGGGCTCTCCAATCACCTGGGGTCACCTTTAGTTTTAAACATTTCTTATTGTTTAGATCCGTATATGGTGGTTACCTTTATCTCTAATGACAGAAGAAAAGCTACTTTTAATGTAATGAAGGAATATGTCTACATTTATCTCTAATCATACGAAAAAAATAATCCTAATAGTATCAAGTAATCAAGGTTATCACGCTTAAATCAGCTAAATTACGTTTGACGCAGCGTGGCCAAACATGCCCTTATGCTAGTTTTTCCCAACGTTGGGCGCACTTCCCACTGGCGGCCAATTTGATTGCTAAGGGGGCAATGTAGTATGGAGAAATACAAAAATGCAAAATGATGAGTCAATTAAAGCTTTATTTAATATAAAAGGAGCGAAGACATGTCTTTGTGAGGAAATAGAAATCAAATATCCAAATTCAATGAAACATGCAATAAAATTATTGTTACCGTTTCCTTCTTCATATTTATCTGAATGTGGATTTAGTGCCATAAATGATTTTCTGCTGATAAAAGAAATCGGCTGGATATCACACAGTGGGGAAACTTAAAACTGAAGCTAACTAAATTGGAACCTAACATCAAATTTCTGCGCAGCAAGCGCAAGGATATAACTAAGTTTAAATACTAAATAATTACTAATAATTAAAATAATAAAGAAAAATCTTTCATTTAAATTATTTCGCACTTGAATTTCAGTTCTCCATTATATGTTTCGAAAATTTACTTGTTTCTCAACAATTTCCTAGTGATTTCATTTAAGTTATTTTCAGTGACCAATTCAATTTTTGAATATTAAAAATCATGCATATGTTAGATAGGGGGCTTAAGAATTTTAGAAAGGCTCAGGTGGGACGTGGCACAAAATAATTTGGGAAACACTGCCTTAGGCCATAAAATCAATGAACATCAAAAAGCTTATCTCCGATTTTATAAAAAAAGAAGAATTTTTAGAAAATAGAGTTTTTTTTCATTTTTATTATTAGTTTTTGGGCTCCTATTCTGAATATACACTTGATAATCACTTTTTTTTATCCAAATGTGAAAACAAAGACTTTTTCTACAAGAAAACTCCATTTTTCTAAGAACTACAACCCTAATATCCATTAAAGAAAGTTGAGTCTGGAAAGGAAAAATATTTATTCAGATACAGGCAATTAAACATTTTTTTAATTAACAAAAAACGACTGTCAACTTCAGAAGTTTCATTGAATTTCTGTGTCCTTCATTTTTTAAGCAAAAAATTAAAAAAAAACAGTCTCAGCTATTTTATCTCAAAAACTAATCTTTGTTTATGACGTTTTTCCGTCATAAAAGAAACTTTCTTTCCTTTACTTTTCCATGTTGCATCGAAATTTTTAATAGTTATTCGAGTTTTTTTCTTATCTGCTTTAACGTCGTAAATAAAATTAATTAATTATTTTTGCAAATCACAAATAGTAATTGCGATAGTCACAAAAGACTATTTGTCAAATTAAATATCACTGCACCCACAGCATGAAGATCGGAAAAAATGTTATTTAAAACAGGATATTAATATCAAAAAGGAAATTATCAATTTTAACTAAAACAAATTACCCAAAATTAGAATTAGAATTGCCCAAAGAGATAAGCATCCAGTTTAAGGTTCTTGGGACAGCCACAAAAGGCTGTTTTTAAATTACAATCCGCAAGGCATAGAAATCGAAAAACAAAAGGTTATTATAAAGCAGGTCATTAACATAAACAAGGGAATTATTCCATTTTGCTAAAATAAATTGTGCAAAATTTAAATTTGAATTGTACAAAGGGATAAGCAAATCCATCCATTTTAACCCTTTGACCACTGAGGGTTCTCAAAATCTGAGTACAGTTGTATACGATGGTTTGTTTACTAATGGATAGGTGAAATTCGACCATCCCGTTTCCCCTTTTCTCCTTACTAAGGGTGATGGAAGATGTGAATGGAAGGCCTTTCATCTCTTATCTCTACCCCAAGGAGTCCCCTAATGACCACTCGCCCTTCTCCCCGCTTTCGGAACAGTAACCGGCTGAAATCCGCCCCACTCGTATAGAAGTTGCATAGCCGGTTACGGCCGGTTTAGGAGTCAGAGGGTTAAAGCAATTGGGATAACCACAAACGGCAATTTTTAAATTAAATATTACAGTCACCCCCGCAAGAAATCGAAAAAATGTTATTAAAAAAGTCATTAACATGAAGAAGGAAATTGTCAATTTCAGCAAAAATAAATTACCCCAAATTTTTGAATTAACATTGTCCAAAGAGATAAGCCAATCCATCCACTTGAAAATAATTGGGATAGCCACAAAAGGCTGTTTTTAAATTATGATCCGTGCTGCCTGGAGTTCGAAAAAAAATTTTTAGTATGAAACGGGCCATTAACATAAACAAGGGAATTGCTTCTTTTTTCTAAAATAAATTATACAAAATTTACAATATCATTGTCCAAATAAATAAGTAAATCCGCTCAATTTCACTCGATATGTATCGAGTGTTGATTTGCAAAATAAAACAAAAAGAAAGAATTAGTTCTGACCACAGGAGCCTTCCATTAAACTTAATTAGATTCAATAACTACGTTTCACTGTTCCGAAGACAAGCACACCCTCCACATTAAACAAACAAGGCGCCTCGGCCTCCTTTGATCACACTTCCATTAAGAGCTCCAGGATGAATCCAGGCTGCAGTACCAAGCCTTCAACGTCTGCAGATACCAATCTCAACAACCAGAAGACAATGAATTGAGTTGTTTATGGGACTTTATTCCCGCCTCTCTCGTTTCCATGTCTGCATCAAGCTGTCCTGAAGGCGATTTCTGGAATCAGATACGAGACTAATTGCATAAGCAGGCAGTAAAATGAATACGCAGACATTAGAGATGGATCAGATCTTAGCGTACGGCCATGTGATGTCGATATAATCAAATGAGAGAATGTACATCAACACATAAAAATCACATATTTTCTAGTGTTTCTTTCTGCCGTTGACGTTGTTTGATGAGTGATTGTTTCAATCTCTTTTCGAATGTCTTATGCTCGAAAAAATGATGCAACAATCATTATACTGAAATACAGTCACTGACAATATAAGATGCAAAAGTCTTTTATAGTCAAAGACAATTTAAATTGTCTTTCGATTTAAATTTTGAATTTTACTGCACAAAACACCGATTATTAGTGTTTAAAGCTAAATTCTGTTTAAATATATTCAAATCAATTAATTAGTTTAGTTATATTAACGTCCAAATTAGTTTAGTTACATTAACGTCCAAATTAGTTTAGTTATATTAACGGCCAAATGAGTTTAGTTATATTAACGTCCAGCTTCGAAGCCACATGAGGGCTATTTTGAGACGGACCTCGTAATTTTGAACCGAGGTCAGTTTAGGAAGGAAACGCTTGAGCTGACAGCCCCTTCTCCAAACTTCCGCATCACACCGTCTGGAGGACTTTTGGCTCTCTACATATGATTTAGCGAGCAACAGGCTCCCATGCATGGAGGATCTTCGGTGGAATCGGGTTTCGAAACTGAAGCCGGGCACTAGGCCACTGCAGCCCTAAATATATTCAAATAACACTACATTGTGATAATATTCAATATTATTTAAACGTTTGCGGTTATTTTCCACCATCGAATTTGATCTATCATCGATTTTAGTGTGATTAAATTAAGATTAAGCAAGTAGCGAAAATACGAAAAGACAAAGTCAATCCTCTTTCCCATGCTTCACACACATTATTTCATTCTCATTTTAGGTATTGTAAGGATATTTGAATCATGTAGAAATTATTTGATGAAAATTAGTGCTTCCTACACTATGATTGTAAAACAAGAAATGAAAATCAGCCCCAGAATATGATATGAAAAAAATTCTATTGAAGGTGGACTATTATGACGAAGAGAATGCCTGTTCCAAATTTTCATTTCCGAAAAATTTCCTGTTGATTAAAAAGATACGACAATTGATAAACAAATATTTCTTAAACATGAAATTAAGCATCTCTTCAGAATTTTATATCTTTTCCAGAAGTTGGTTACTACCAACTATATAAGGACATAGTATCTGGAAATCTACAAATAAAAACACTTAGTCCTCTGTCACCTCTAAATACGCACTAAGAAGGCCGTTAGATGTGTTACTTACTGTTTAGTAAGTTTTTTCAGGAAATCATAATATTTGCATTTAAATGTCATTTACTGGTATTTATTCTAGGTATAATATACAATCAATCGGTTTTACCTAATGGGACCATTCGTCCCGTTTTGAACGGGACCATCCCGTAGTCCCCAAACAGAGCTTCGGGACGCGGAAAGTCCCGCTTTCAGAAATCCATTGTTACAATTCCAAAAAAAGGCATAAGAATCAGAGAGTAGTGTTTACTGTTCAGCAACGGATTCCGAGACTACCACTTTTGGACGATTTTACACCGGAAAGGAGTGCCAGGCAGTGAGTCATATGAACGCATTTACGGAGTTCTTTGTTAGATCACGCTCAGTAAAATGTTAACATCACCCTTCCACTCTTCACTTTCCCCTATTTTGATGAAAATAACTCCGCCCGGCGCATGCGCAAAAGCGCAGAGGGTTTCCGCATTCGTTGCTAAACAATAGTAGCACGGCGATGGCGGGGCATGCGCTATACGTCTCCCACGTATGCAAGTCGATATGCCACCTGCTAAGCCTCACTTATTTCTGACTACATTACAGAGGAAAAAGTGACAACATTGAAATACTGGAAATGTTTCCACCAAAAGTCGTTGGGTGAAATTGTTCAAACACTTTCAGACCAATAATTTGAAATAAATAGCCTTTTGTGCAATTATTGAAAATATTCAATGTCTCACTATCACTAATACATCAGGTGAAAGGGTCTTTTTTATTATGATTAAGTTGTGGACGAGCGGGAAAACCAGTTGCAAGTAGCATTTCTTAAAGCAATGGTAATTACCAAAGTAAAATGTAAGAAATTCTGCCAAGAATTTCATTCTTATTTGAAGCTAACACTAAATACACTTAAGTAAATTATTCTTCAGAAAAACACAAGATGATGCAAATTATTTATCTTCACGTGTTCATTTCTTCTCTTTTCATTCATAAATAGAAACTTAAGAAATGTACATTTTCTTGAATACACATACTACTAATTAAAAATTAATAGATATCCCATTTTGAGGTAAAAAATAATTGGACACTTTAGTTGTACCAACTATGGTTACAGTTTCTTAATTATTTCATTTTAGTTATTCGTATGATACAGTATCTGGGGAATTAATCCTTGGTACAAATCTGTAATATTTACGGCTCTTTTACTCCTACATTATTATCATTATTTCAAAGGAATGTTTAAAAATGGAAAATGTATATAAAAAACATTATTTATTTAACAATTAGTGAAAAAGATCTATCTGTTTTCGACTTGAATTCTTTGTAGCTCTAATTTCAGGAGCTCGAATATTTAAAATGTGTATTACGAAAACAAGTTTAAGCTATCTAAAAATCCAGAAAATTTCCATTTCTGTATTGATAATCAATAAAGTTAATTATTTTTTCTTTCGATGCAAAAAATAACTGTTTAATGAAGAAAATATTTTTCGGCAATAGTTTTTACTTCTGTGATGATATAGATGTTGTAATCTTTCTTTTTATACTTTCTCCAGTGTTCCAACCTATATTATGAAAGATCTATTTATTTACTGTCTGCAGATCGTCTGAAAAGAAAGTTTAAAACTTTGTCTTCATTTCGCAAGAGCTACAACTCAAACATAGGATACTATACTGGAAGTAAAATGAAAAGGAATACAGTTTTTATTATTTCTGGCGTGTAATACTTGTGTACTTTATACTTTTCATTGGCTTTTGCTTCTATCTCGAGGGTACTCATTGAAATCGGTTTCAGTTTCAGTGATTTTTGTTCATTTTTCTGAACAGCTTACACAGAAGTAGAACTAGATTCCATGACTCCACTAAAGAAATGAAACGTTATACCGACGGTTCTGAATTATGTATTAGGCGAGAGTGCAATACTCATATATAGCGGAAGTCATAGAAAATAAACTTGTGTTGAATACGAAACATCAGTTTGTTCAGTACGCCAGTTTTCAAGCTATCAAGCATTACTTAAATTAGAAAGAGGACATCAATAAAATCAGGATGGTGAAATAATTTCGCGTTTTTCAATGCAGCGAAAAATTTAACGATTAATGTAATTGATTCAAACATTTCAATTAATATTTTTTTTAGAATTCTCTGCTTTATGGCGTTAAAAATAAAAATTTTTTTCAGGATATGGAGGCCTCAGCGTAGCCACTTTTTATTTTTTTCTTCGTCTTCATTTTTGAGCTATTTTAAGTTAACATTTTGATCCTTTTTACTTTCTCGCATAAGAAATGTATGAAGAAATGTATGAAGAAATGTTATTATAATCATCAAAAAATTCGACATCGAGAATTTAAAATATTTTCCACGCTGTAGACTTCCCTGAATCCGTAAAATCATTTTGAGAATATCTTTTTGTGAACTCAATACCGTCAGAACGAACCCGTCTTCGACTTCCAATGCGTTTCATGTGTGACGAGAACAATCTCATTGTAGAGGAACATCAATGAGCATGCATCCACCCAGACTGACAGACAATTCCGGCATCTTATGAATTTTCTATTTTTCTTTTATTATGTTTTTTATTTAATTATTTTTTATTTTCATATTGTTTCGTTTTCATTGTTCTAATGTTTGTTCTTTTCCAGTGTTTTTTTTTTATTTTTTTTTCATCATTTTTTCATAATTGTTCCCAGTTATATGTATTTTCCTTTAAAAAAATAAAATTCACCTCCATCCATCCAAACCGGAAAGCATCCAAATGGCTCTAAACATGGGGATGAAGGTGGTGTAATGTAATGTAATTTTCTGTAATACCGTCAAAATGGCAGTAACTACACGAATAAAATTTGACATGAGGTCTTGTCATTAAAAATGTAAGATATGTATTAAATTTTCAATGAAAGCCGTCTAGAAGTCTGTCAGTCCGTGTGCATGCAAACGGGATAACTCAAAAATGCAATTAGATAGATGAAACTTCGTAGTGATTTTATCACCAGAATTAAAGATTTTGGTCGAAGTTTTGACTAAGACTTGTATTTGAAGACTTGATTTTCTACCGGTCTCTCTATTTCTGTGTATATGAACACAGTAACTCAAAACGGGTGCAATTTATATCGTTGGATCTTAATACATAACTTCTACACCAAAATTGTATCTCTGTCTAATTTTGGACTAAATATGTCAAAGATTAGACCGCTTGTCTCTTCGTTCGTGCATATGTGAGTATGATAACTCAAAATGAAATGAGCAATACAATCTTAGTATAATACTGTAGGTCCGCATTAAGATTTTACCCAAAGGAAACGGAACGGAAAGAAATCCAACATGGATTCTCAACTCTCTTCACCATACGAAGTTTAACAGGAAACGTTCCATATTGTATAAGTACACTGGAAAGTCAAATGGATAACACTTCCTCTAATATATCTGTATATTATCATTATTAAGTGTGTACGCATTCACTTTGAACTGGTATATAACAAGCTAATGACGGGACCCAATGAGAATGGAAACAACAGAAAGTTACTATCTTTTTAATCTTTGAAATAACTACATAAAGAAATAATTTAATAACTATACATAACATTAAAAAGTGCTTTTCGTGCTATTAAATTTATGCACTAGAATGGAATGTTATTAGTACAAAGGAATCCAAGTAGTGCATAACTCTAAATCCTTTGAACAAGTTTTCTAACTTTGTTAAAAGAAAGAACATTGCATTATTACACATGATATGAAACATTTTACTGTCTATATCTTTCTTGGAAGCTATAAACACAGATGATTTGGGAACCTAAAAGCCAAATGTTTTAAGAAGGGAATTTTTCATATGAATCACTCGCTAACGCGTTCAGAAAATGTTCAGTGGAACATTGCTATATAAAGTGAAATGTATTTCGACATCGATAAGTAAGTGTTTTATGCCACAATAAAATGTGTTTTTATTTTGGCTTTACTACCGCTACCAAGTCATTAAATAAAACTTTCTTCAATTTAAGAGCCGGATTATATAACAGGAAATATTTTTTGTTCTCTTAAGTAAGAAAACATTAAAAAGAAGTAAAAACAGTTGGACATGATTTAAAAGCATTTAGCTAAGCTGTGGAATATACGCATATCCCTGGTTTTTTATGCCTTTCAATAAAAGTTGGTTTTATATCTTCGAATGCTTTAAATAACGGTAAAAGAATCTAATATATTGTATTAGTTACATCCGACATGGTAAAATGCATTTTATTTATTCCTTTCAAATAACCTTCCTTACAGACGACAAACTTTCTGTAAAATGAAATTCCTATTTTATATTGAGTTGAAAGAAGGCAATTGAGCATCCATTTGCTGTAAAACTTCATCTGCATCTTAAATCAAATAAAAATGTATAGGTTTCGATAATTTAAATTGGTTTCTTAAAATTTAAGTTTTTTTACAAAGTAGACCAGAGAAAGTGTTTTCCCCTTTACTCTCATATATTTGCACAATACGACTCGTTTTCTGTAGTTTCGTACCAAAATGAAAAAAAACTTGAGTATTAATTGAAATAAGGGCAAGTAGCAGTAATTCTCTTTAATGGATTTTGCCCAAATGTTGACAGTAGTCTAAAATTATGATATGTCACATTGTTCTGAAGATAAATAAACTGCAAAATAAATCTACTATTTGTTTTTCAATTACTAAAATTACTTCTCTGTCACTGTACATTAAAACTGCCCAGTTGATTCCAAATTCGGCAACTTTTCCTGTAGTTTAATGTCTCCCAGTAACTAATAGCATTAATAATAACGGTTATCATAAACATATATATATATATAGTACAACCTTGTTAGCCGAATTAAAGGGATGAAGCTATTTCGGATAACGGTTTTTTTCAGTTAGGCCATAAACATCTATTAGAATTCTGTATCTAATTAAAAAATGTAATTCTGGAATGTCTTGAGTGTAAAACGAATTTAAAACTCTTTGTAAACTACACTTATGTTCTTTGTTAATCCTCCGTCGGACGCAATAATCACACCGGAAAGTTCGGGCGCAATGCGGCTGACAGGCACAGGTAAACAATATCGTAATTAGTATTGTTAATACCCATTAATTCCAATTTTAGCATTCTAAACTTAATCACTGACTTTCTTGGGGAGATTTAAAAGAAAAAAGTGGGAATATCGTTGCAAAAAAGTCTCGTCTTCGCTATTATTTCCGTCCAGTACAGTACATGATTTTTTGGATTCGCGATTTCGGAGGCATTTCGGATAACCCGGGTTTCGGTTAACCCAAGTTTGGTCAACCGGGGTTTTACTGTATTTCTGAATTCAGTGTTGGGTATACATGGTAAATCCTACATAATGTAGTATTCGCATGCGTATCATTTATTTCTTCTTGCTTGTATTTCAGCATTATCTGCATGATTTTAATGAATTTCTTTTAACGGAGCTTTAGATTTTGAAGTTGCAAAGAGCTATAATGCTATGATTTGATCTGGTTGAAATAATACGTGATTCTTATTATAATCTTATCACTTTTGTATATGAGATATTCAAAATGTGAAATTCCAAGAAACAAAAGCCAAAACCGAAACAAACTTAAACAAACTAAAAGTAAGAGGAAAAAAACCTATTCACTTATAATATAATTCTTGAAACGGCTGATTATAATGTTAATTAGTTTGATAGACTAATATAGGCTGATTTTTTATTATATAATGTATTTATATTAATGAAAAAAATTCAACCTGTAAGGACAAAAGCCTAAACGCAAATGCATGAATTGTACTAACCTATTTTCTATTTCTGCTATTAAATTGTTTTCAAAATTATTAAATCAGGTTGCGTACCTGCAGCGTAGATTGTGTATGATACAAATGCTTAATGCAACAAAACCATTCGTTCTTTACAACTTTGTTTTGTATTTGAAAAAGCAGACAGCTCAGAAATGCGACATTCTATTTACAAGCGAACAGACGTTGGTGTACTCAAATTTATCTTAGACGACTCAGACATTGCAGAGGGAAATAATAATGATAGGTAGTCTAGACTTTGAACTAACAATAGAAGCTTTTGGACTAAGATCTAATAGTTAGAAAACTATTGCAGGAAAATAACTATTACAAAATATGTCATATTTTAAATAAATAAATTTATAAAATACTTATAGTACTTTTAACAAACAAAGATGTAAAAGGCCATGTAATCCCTTTCACGGTTATTATTGTACTACAGTGATGAAATTTCAGACATAATACTTTATCTTAGACTCACAATATTTTTTCTTTTAAAATTTTAACAAAATCAGAATTTTTCATTTACACCTCTTTTGGACTTTTATCAATGTTCACAACATCTTTATTTGTGAATTAGTTTTTGATGAAATTACAATTTAGCTTAAAAATTCCTAATTTATATTTAATTAAATATATAGCTTTCAATTTTAGAATCACGACTGTAGTGTTAATCAATTTAAATACTTTTTGAAAAGCAAGTAATATTGCTGTTTAAATTAATTACAAGATTGTTCTTTTAGAAAAATTCTCCTCTAATAAATTCCTGAAATTAACAGTGAATTTAAAACCTGTCGTCTCTGAAAATGTAAAATTTTAATTATACATTTCTATTTTACCATTAGAGTCAGAACTCCACCCACCCCATGTCCCTGTTCCTGCCACCATTACAGTTCCCGCACCAGTTGGATGGACATGGAACTACCTTTAGAGACAGCCGTCGAGTACATAACGAAATCAGACAGAAAGCAGTATATAGATTTTACCAGCCAACTTGTTAGAATTTTACGAATATAACCATTTCAATGAGACAAAAGTACATGAAGTTTCTCAACTTAATTGTTAGTATTTTAAGCTGAAAATAGCTAGGGAGATCATCAATCATCTGGTGAGTATTTGCGTGCATTCTAAGATGCATTTGATGATATCCAACCTCATTGTGGTTACAATACAATAGAGAAAATACAGGACACGCAGTTTCCATAACAAAGGAACATAAATCATGTCGCATTTAACTATGAACGTGGAGGCTCTTGCAATCAAATTGTCATTTACTCATGGTTGGCTGGAATAACCCAGAATATCCGAACAAGAACGATGTGCATAGGTCAAATTACGAGATACTGATAGCCAGTAAATTGGTCTGTTGGTCGAAGTTGGTAAATCTTACCAGAAATGGTGCATGGGAGTCAAGTCACAAAATAGTAGCTACCAGTTATCAATGATATATGATATCCTTGGTTGAAAGGAGAGTACACACTAAAAAATCTTTATATTAAAAAGAATCTCCTCTTAAACCAATTGTCAACGGATTCTAGATGAACTAAAGAAGCTGGAGTTTTTGTCAGTGATGTGCAGAAGAGAAGTCGAGCATTGATGGGAAAAGAAAGGAAATTGTAAACGTTTGTATTGCTTGAACTGTTTTACAATAGCGAAGAAAAAAATAATTTACTGCCAAATGAAATGTAACCGTTTTAGAGTAGATATCGTTAAGAAAAAATTATTGATATTAATTGGATTATTTATATTGCTGGTCGCGTCAGCTAACAATGGCTTCTTATCCTACCCTATGTTGAAATGCCGTTTAATAACATCGAAGGATCTTTATATAAAAGCGCATTCGTTCTTGAACTCATGATCCTACATGAATTTAAGTAGTTGAGATTTAACTGTTTATGTGTAAGTCAAGAATTCAGGGTAAAAGAAAGGAAAACGAAAATTATTTTAGTCGTGCTAGTATAGCCTTATAATATCGAAATAAAAATAAATTAATTACATAAAAAATAAATCGTAAGATTTGGGATACCATTACTAAAGGACGAGGTTTTTCATATTTCTTGACTAAAAATTGGTAGGCAATTTTAACTGATTCTGAATATATGTTTTTCGGCTAAGAAAACACTTAAAAAGGTAAATTTTTCTGAACTTTAAAGAAACTTTTGTAAGAGTTACTTCATTTAGTAAGCCAAAATGTATACATATATTATGATCAATTCTCTTGAACAAAAGAAAAAAACTCTCTAATGCCATTTATTGCTAATCGAAGAGGGATAAAAAACGAAAGTTACAGAGAAAACAAAGCATAAATTACAAAACCATTACTTCCACTCCCAAATACCTGCCCATTCAATTGTCTTGATCAGATAGGATTCGAGATTCGATTCATTTTTTTGCTGAGTAATCACCGCAGCTTAGCTTCGCTCTCAACACTTCATCGAGCGATATCAAACAAATAAAAACGCTGATCCAATTACGCTATAGACTTCCCGATTACACAAGTCAGCTTGTTACGATTGCTAATCGCAGTTTTATTTATATGACTGACGAACGGTTGCCCCCGGTCCCCTAAATGACTCGATCTAATGGCCGATCGGACCGATCCCTAATTGTAGGGGTGGGGCACGCGCGAGGAGACGAAAATGATCGTGAGCCGCAGAATTAGTGTCGGTTCTTAACATTCTTTCAGGGGGACGTGAGAAAAGTTGCGCATCTTTATGCCCGTCTTAAATGTTCGGGAGATAATCTTGGCAGAGCTTTCAAGGGCAATTACATTTGAGCAAGGTCGGGTATGAAAACAAAAGCTTATGATGTGTCATTAAGGTTGAAACTAAATCACGAAGACAAATACCGTAACCCCTCGTTACAGGACGCTCACGGCGAAATCGGTCCTTTTTTCAGTTCTGTTGAGATGGTTTGTGGTTTGTGGCTGGCGTAGGATAAACAGATGAATAGACAGTATATGCAGAAGAATATAATGGGTAAAATGTCTTTGGTTTATGGTTTGAAATAAATTAAGGAAACTTTTTCTTTAAATTAAAGTAATATACAGTAGTTATTCTAATAGCTATAATGTATCCGTACGCAATAGTTATAATGTACGGCATTTTTTTTTATTGTTTTTCAAATGCAGTGGAACTTGGTTAATTTTACAAAATTGACGGGAAACAATAAAAATTTCGCATTAAGAAAAATTGAGTATAGCAAGAGAAAATGGTAAATTTTTAAACTCAAATTGTCAGTAAAAATTAAGGTTTAATATTTAACAGTTTTATTATATAATTTAAAAACATTAATAAATAAGCAGTAAGTTATTTTAATAGATAAGCTAATAATAATTACATCGGAAAAATGTACGCAATTTTAAAAAATAATAATTTCTATAAATATCTAAGTAATTTTAATAAACTAACAATATCCGGCACTTCGAATACAATAAAACTTCAAAATAAACAGTACATTTTCAACTACATCAAAGTTATTTTTAAAAGTGTGAGAAATTCTTTTGTTCCCTTTTTCATTGAAATGAAATCGAAGTTTAACCGTTGACAGCAGTTAAAATTTCGATTGAATTAATGATCTTTAAAAATCATGCACAAACGATTAACTACGGTAGTAAGATACGAATTAAGGGAAAAAGTCGAAAATAATCTTATTTCTGAATTTTTTCGCGTCAAATCTAAAAATTATAAGTAAAAATTTAAGTTTTGGTACGAATTTAACCGAAATAAATTCAAATTACACACGACATTTCAACATCATGCTCACAGGAAATTTAAGTAACCAATTTAAGCTTTATCTAATTGTAAAGATATATGGTATATTTCACCTCTTTATGATTCCTTCCTGTGATTGCAAGCAGATATTGTCCGTTTTCAAAAAACCAATGTTTCGTTCATATTCCTCTTCTATGAAAACAGTTGTTTATAGAAGTATTCAGATTATTCTGTCGCAGGAAATTTCTTAACATTTTCCATGGTTTAAAGATAAAAAATTTTCAGAAATGATAAATCTAATACTTCGAACATTTCTACTTTCTTTCATTTTACTTTCATCAATACATTTTTTCTCTCAAATTCAATACGCTCAGAAACGTTTCACTTAGTCTCTTTGTAAAAAATCACAGATTATATTATATTATATTATATTATATTATATTATATTATATTATANTATATTATATTATATTATATTATATTATATTATATTATATTATATTACTGCATCTTAAAACATAATGCAGCATTTCACATTTCAGTACTGTATGGAAACTAAACTTGCCTGGCTAGAAAATATTCCTCTGTTGTCCAGCACGATATATCATAAATTCGGTAAAGGAGAAATAAATTGTTATTCTTATTAGATAAGGAACAGTAAAGGCTGAATGTTGAAGCATGAGCAGATTTTCATTAACATTAATTCAGAAACCATAAAATTAAAGAGCATAATATATAAAGCAGATAACGAGAAGCTAAATCTCCATTCCAATTATAGAACTAAGGCACAATTCATATTTATGCTTAACTTGCCGCAATTATATGATAACATTTGAGATTTAAGAGCTTCGTTTAATACTTTGCTTCGTAACGGGTCGTTGCTTTATTTCTACTAAATAACGTGGAAGATATCTGATTATATATTTATAAAAATTGAATAAATGAAAATAAAACGACTAGAATTTTTAGTTTTACGAATTAATAACTTCTAATATCTTTATTATTCAATTAAGATTAATGGCCGCAATTTTAAGTAACTGGTTAATGATAATTTAATATCCATATGTAGATTTGAGATATCAAGAATGAAACTGCATTATAAATATCTGAATTTAGAGAGGGCAGTGTTTAGAGCTAAATATGCATTTTTTATGATATTTAGCACAAGAAATAGAGAAATAATTTTTTTGTAAATTAAATAACGTAATAAATAAATTTTGAATTTAAAGTCAATAGAAAATAAACACAAAAAATTTATTAAACTGTACTTGATACAATAACTCATCGCTATCTTAGTTTTAGATCTATTAACCACATTACTCAAGAGTTGCTAAAACCACACTTTTTTAAATTTAATTACATAAGCCCGTCAGTCTCTGCTTTTCAATAAAATAAAAACTAAATATTGCGAAAAAATTGCAGATAATATCTATTAAAATATTCTTTTGTATTTTGTTTTCCCTAATTAAATATCTGAAGAATAAATCAGCATTTTCTTCTTTCAGTTAAATTAATCTGAAAATACATGCTTCCGAGGCCACACGGTCTCTAATGATGGCTCATAGTTAAACCAGTTTGCTCGATATCATCTTAATTTGAGGTATGAGTACTGTAATTTGCATTAACTTATGTAGCGAGACTTGTTTACTAAATGCTCCTGTCACGAACTATTATATTACGAGACCGCGAAAGACGATAACAAGTAATTACATCAACTCCTTTTCTCATGGAATGTAAGAAGAATGATGGCAATAGTCAGAAATAATATCAAAACTGAGTCCGATTGCAATTAATTGCTTTATTTTTTTCTTGGAGACTTGATTGCTTGATTTCTATCAGTTTTACTTAAAACTGATAGAAATTACTTAGAAGATTACTTTTCCAGAATTTAAGAAAGTAATAACCCAAATTTAGAAAGAATAAAGAGTTAAATAATAAAGAATAATAAGGATAAAGAAATACAGTAGACTCTCGATCATCCGGAACGAATGGGACGTGAGATATAAAATGATAGCAAAAATCCCGGATATACCATTATGTATACGGAATTGAAAGAATGGGTACATTGTTTAAAAAGTCAGTGCTTGCATAATTTATTTCTGCATGAAATCAGACATTAAAATGATCTGCTGCATCTCTTTAATAGCCATTCGTCGAATGGCGCTGCGTATACCTCTCAGGATTAATTTTTCACGCAGTTACTGTCTTCTTGGTATTCTAAATAATCAAGAAGAGCTTCGACGTGTGTTAACGCAGAGCACCCTTTCCGGTATAAAAATCTTTCTTCTTCATCTGGATTGGTTCATTTTGCACTGGCATCGTGGGTCAAAGGTCCTGTCACTGCTGTGGGATGGAAGTTTGGAGAGAGGCTGGCAGCTACGGTGCCGTGGTTACAAACTATGAGGTCCGTCCAAAAATTGTCCTCGGGTTGCTTCAAAACTGGACGTTAATATAACTAAATTGTTCAGTTAAAAGTAAGATAGCCTATTTATGAGAAACCCTCTTAACAAGCTATTATAATCCAACTTTCAATTTCTAAAGGCAGTGGAAAGGTAATATCTGTAAGTCAGAGGTAAATTATCTTAAGTAACAATTTTAATATTTTACAGGAGAGGCAAACGAATTTCCGGAGCGCAATGTACTGCGAAGCACAATTCATATTTTGTGATCGGTTATCTTTTGTTCTGTCTGACCTACAGCTTTGACACTTTGCCCATCCGAAGAAGCGACAGTGCAAATACGATAAAAATATCAAAAGTGGCAAAACTGGGCAAGATTCAACTACAGATATGATGAAATAAATAAAAGAATATAAGACTTTTTTCAACTCTTGGGTGAATGCAGCAAAATCGTACTTCAACGTAGTCATTACGACACAAATATTTTATGCAATGAATTAATCGCATTTTAAAATATTTATTTAAATATTTTATTTCCTCCATTTATCCCTCCATTTAAAATACGTAATATTTTACAAAAGCATTTTGTGAGAAATTCGTTATAAATATATTATTTCAACATTTTTCCACACTATCAGCAAAACCTGAAGTACATCTAATGATACTGGAGCCGTGGGAAACAGGCGTAAACACCTAATTTTTCAAGTATCCAAGAAAAAAAATAAACAAAAGACTTTTACAAAAACATAAAGTAAAGACACCCACAAAAAAGCACCGAAACACTCTTGAAAAACAAGAGAAAAAAAGCATAAAAGAAAACCGAGATGTCGCGTTCTCTTTTATTTACAACAGATTCAGGCAGATCTACTCTGACGTTTAGTTAGATTTTTTTTTTCCGCCTCTTGTTTCATCTCAAAGAATCTAATTGGCTTTTTAAGCTTTCCGCTCCACAAATGCGCACGAAATGA
The DNA here is from genome assembly GCA_013235015.1 of Araneus ventricosus. NCBI lineage: Eukaryota > Metazoa > Arthropoda > Arachnida > Araneae > Araneidae > Araneus > Araneus ventricosus. The sequence continues at coordinate 117,913 of BGPR01002890.1, forward strand.
GGCAACGGTGGTTTCCTTTCCTGTGGATGTGGCTTTTAAAGATGGGCTGTTTTCTACCTCTTTCCCTGCACTTCCTGTGGTTTACTAATTTATGGAAATTTTGAATGATAACGTTTATTTTCATCGCATTTGGTATTTAACTTATGGGGGAGGACGATTCATTTCCTTGTTGAGTAATAGATTTTGAAGATTTTGCTCCACCTGAACCTGTCATTACAGGAAAATGAAAATGTTTAATGACTAATTGGTGACCTGTTAGGTCATGTGGACTGTTCGGAATTTCTATAGATTTGGCATTGAATTATATAAAGATGAGCATCGCTGTTAAACACATTAGCTGAAAAGGAGGGGATTTTTTGTATGAAGGGTAGAAATCTCATTTTAGTTTAGTTAGTTTTTCTCCGTCTGAAAATGCCATTACAGGATAAATAAAGCGGTTTAATGACTAATTGGTAGTATGAACCTTTTGCTGTTCCTACAGATTTGGAGTTGAATCGTATAAATAGGGACATAATGTTTGTACAGCAGGAAACATAGTTTATTTATATAAAAGTAGGTAACTTACGGTTTAATTTAGTTTAGTTTAGTTTAGACAGATTAACATTCTGCTTTAATTTTGAAACCGTAGGCATTGTAGTAGTAGTCGAAGACTCATCTCAAAAATTCCACGCCACAAAAGCATGTTAATCTGGGTTCCAACGCCCTGTCTTTCAACGAGTTCGTCCGCGGTTCGCGTTATTCCATGCTGTCGGAACACGGAGAATCAATGTGGCTCGTGGTCTTGTAAGTGCATCTGTTGTTCCCCACGTTATGGACGTAAATAGCTCGCACATAAAAGAAAAGGAAAGATGCCAGAAGGCGCCATTGCATCCGTTCACTCGAGCACTGCCAAGATATTTCCAAAGCCAAGCGCAGTATTAACGGCACGCTGTTCGAATTCCACCGATCTCAGTCCAGAAGTACAAAATTCGGGCGACTCGAGGTTTGGCCAAGGCACACGCCGTTGGAACAAGGCCTTAGTTTCTAACAGATTTAAGGTGAGCCAGGGTCCGAACGGTCAGGGATCTATTGATAAAATCGGATCTCGAGTCCACTGCCCTCCAGCAACAGAAGTAGCGCTTTGCCATCAGTCCTTTCATTAGAGTACTTAAAGACTAGAAGAAATTTTTTTATCAAATAGCCAACACGAAATTTTCATCAAATATCCAACACGAAAACAATTTTTTAGCCAACACGTAATCGAAAGAGCATGAGATAAGGAAAGCAATACCTAAAGGAAATTAATCTTCATTGTAAATTATAAGTAAGAAAATTCTTAAATATTCCTCAAAATTTAAAAATATATTATATAAATATGATTAAAATCCTAATTTACTTAGAATATTTCTCTCAGCGTCTCACGCTTATACGATTCCCATTTAATTTTTATATTTTCGATAGTTTTTTATTACTTCTTCGTTTCGTTATTTTTATTATTATTACTCTTGTCCTAGAGAGTATTCCCTCAACGGCTCATGATTATACAGTTTCCATTTAAACGCTTTATCTTGAATAAAAAAGATATATTTTGTTCTTCTTTGTGTAATAACTAAAGCGTTGTTTTTTTAATATTTCATTATTTTTATTATTATTATTATTGTGCACATTACCTAACAAGTGAAAAGAGCTTTTAAATTCCAAGACAAGAAACTAATTAATCCAAAATCCGCCAAGTTGACATAACCTGAGCTAATTACTCTGCTTACGGCATAACGGAGTGACCGAAAAGCCATAGCTTTCTAAGAAGGCAATCACAAAAGATCCTACGCGTGAATTTTCTGCCAACAGCATCACAATGCAGGAACAATATCACAGCTGTTGGTGGCGACAAACACAACAGGTGAGACCTGACAGGCCGAGAGTGATTACTTTTTAATTACAGTTCAGCCAATAATTATTTGCGGCTTGCCTTCAATCTGCTGGAGCTGATGAAAAACTGTGCTCATTCGCCGGTTCCGAAAATGAATTGCAGCTGATTGCATCAAGGGGGGATACCAATAATGAAGCATAATTGACACGAAAGAAAGAGGAACGGGTTCAGTATAATTGGAGCATTAACTGGTTGAAGAGTTAATAATATCTTAAGGTGATTTATGCACATGCAAATTAGCTGTTACTTCGCTGAGATGTTTGCTTTAAGGATTTCTATTAATGTCACAGGGTAAATTCTTAAGTTCGCAGAGTTTTAAATTTTTAAATTTTACCCATTGCTTACCAGAAGCATTGTGTTTTCTTAATAGTAAGCCACTTAATTAAATCTTCGGTTGAAATAAGCTCGATTATACCACAATCGTTATTGTTTCACATGGCTGTTCCATACACATGAGAGAATAATTTAAAAAATATTGGTATCCCTCGATTTCCACGACATATTGGTTCGTAGCAAATGCCACGTAAGTAAAAATCTCGTCATTTAAATCCATAATTCGTTTTGAAGAAAAAGATAATTAATAAATTTGACGAATCCGTATGAAACAACGTTCTTTGTTTTTGCAATAAGAGAACAAAACTTTGTTGTGAATTCAAAGAAGAATATATATACAATCAAAACTTAAAAACGAAAGCTAAGACAACGTACGATACAACTCAACATACTTTAACTATCTTAACTATCTTCCTACAATGAAGGCGAAGGCATCTGTCCTGATATTTAAGGACTCCTTTGATTTTTCTTGGTCTAATTTTATAAAAACTGGAGATATGATGATGAAAGAAAGGGACGAGAAAGCAACTGATGAGAGCTTTCTAAAAGATGTTATAAGTGTAGGTTAAAATACAGTCAAAGTTAGGGGCTGAAAATAACTTTTTAGCCCCTATATTCTAAGATGTTTCAACTTTTGGAAACCTTTCATTACAGACATTGCAAGTTATGATGGCATTACGATTCGCGTAATTCAAATTATCTTTCGATCTTCTGCAGTAAGGGAGTTACGAGGAAAGAAAAATTTCAAACTCCGATAATTTCCTCCCCCGTTGAGCAGGGTGAGCCATCTACAAACTCGGCGGAGATTTCAACCCTTACTATAAACATATCAAACGCCGCTTCAAACCTAATTAAAATTACTCTGGTTAACGTGTTCAAAAATGACATAGGCAAAGCGTTATATATATAAGAGGCAAAACATAATAGAAAAACAGTAAAATAAAATAAAATAACAAAGATTCATATCAAATTCGAAAGGATAAGAATAAACGAATTGAAAGTATATCCGAGTAAAGATAAAAATGCGAATAGTAACAGATGGAAAAATATATATAAATCTATCACATTCACATTCATTTCACATTTTATACTCTTTCATTTTACGATTTATACTCTATATATATATATATATATATATAAATATATAAATATAAATTGTTATATATGATCATAAGAAACAAAGTAAACAAGACATATCCAGAAGCAAATCCTATACTAAAAAGTCATTATTTGAACAATACAACCAAATTTAAAACAGAATTTAAAGAATTGAAAATACTATAGATACCATGGCCAAAAAATTAAGTTTAAACAATTATATGTCAATATGTAAAAAAACTCTGTTGTTATTAAAAGTATTGAAAAAGGCAATCCAAGTATATGGAGTTTTCAACAATTAATATAGCGGCTTGGCTGTGGGCAAGCTTTAGCCAGGTTAAATTAATTTTGCTGTACAAACCATCCCTGTTACTAAAGTTGTTGAAAAAACAAACAGGGTAATTTACCCTAAAATGAAAGAATTTAGAAAAAAAAATCATACACTAACACTAACAATAAAACATAACTATATAGAAAGGACTAAAATTCAAGATAAAAATATGTAATACAGCAATATATTGCACTATTATACTAAAAACAATAAATATATCATTCAATAAAATAGCCATACTTTTCATTAAACATTAAATAATCAGTGTCTCTACCTATCCTTACCACAATTCATAATTTTTAATATAAACCGCCACTTAGCTTGACATCACGGATTGCCAAAACTAGATTTCCAACTATAAAACAGCATAATTGACCAAGTAATATAATTAATTTTGATATTAAAGAATTAGTAAGATACCTATATTAAAAATCCCAAAACAAGTTAAAAAATGTAATACAATTATTTATCTATATATTATTTGAAAATTGGTAAAAATGTCTATTAATAAGGAAAATTTTGATTTAAAAATCCAGGCGCCATCTACGTAATAAATCTGAAACCAATAAATCAATAACCAAATTTGAATAAAATTACACATTACAAGTAAAATATAAAAAAAAACACAAACCTACCATATATATATATATATATATATATATATATATATTTATATATATATATATATATATAAATCCAAATATAACTTGTATATAATCATACAGAAATAAAGTAATTCTATTAGAAAGTAATAATTATAAAGTAAGTACTATTGGAAATTTCTCTTTCACCTAATTTTGTCTCTTTATAAATATAACTATTAATAATGTGATCATTAAGTTTTTTTTGTAAAAATTTTTACAAATTATAGCAAAATTACTGGGCACTTTGTCTATATAGACTATTACAAATTCTGTTTGCAAATCTTTAATATGTTTTTTAATATCAGGATATCTATTAAAATCATTAGATTTAAAATTATAGTTAAAAATATATAATAATGTTTTATGTCTATATTCATTAAACGCCTCTAGAGGCAGATTATATTTAATTGCCATATTTAATATAAATTTCTCAATATCTTTTTTAATTTGCTTTTTAATAATTTCATTACTATTAGCTATAGCCATTCGATGCTTTGTACCTTTACTCATTAATTCTCTAAGTTTTTCATTTCCAACAATATTCAAATCTCCAGTAATTACATGTCCATGATCTTCATTCAAGAAATTATTATATTTTAAACACTTGCAATCATCACTCGTATTACTTTCTTTTATATTATTATAGTTAAAAATCATTCTGCCTAATTGTGTGTTATATTTAAATGCACGTTTAATTTTAATATTTTTTATAGGGAATCAATTAATATGTTTATCTAATATAGCAGAAAATTTACATTTGTCACATACTCTTTGTTCATAAAAAGGAAGGTACAATATTCAATATCTTTCTTAATGGAAGTGTTATGCGATAAATTAAATTTTTTATAAATAAATTTGAAGATATCTCTAATCAGATCCCATCCATGGGAGTCTGTCTTATTATTCATAATTAATTCTCTACTAGCTTTTATTTCTATTTTATTTAATCCAAACATATATCGTTTAATCTTTTTTATGTTAAAGTCTTTATCAAAATTCACACAGTACCAATAAATCTTCATTAATAATCCTAAGTTCTCTATTATCTCTCTTGTGTCTAGCTATACTAGATTTACCATGTATTTTTTCTATATTAGAAGCTTCTACTTTATAAAAGTAATGAGATCCATTACCTTTTAAAACTTGCAAAATGTTTTTCCCAAAATACAATACATTAAGTCCATAAGGATAAATAGTGTTGTAGTAGTCTATAAAAAAATTTTCCCACCATAATCTATTTTTTATGTAAGGAACTATCTTAATGATGCTAATATCAACATTATCAACACCATGTGCATGAAAATGTCCAATTTCTATTTTATTATGAATATTTTTGTTGTTTTAAAATTTTTTAGTGTCTGAACGGTGTTGATTAATTCTTAAATTAATTGTATTAGATGTTTGTCCTATATACTTGAAATTACAAATTTTACAATTCAACATATATATATACAATTATAAGTTTTACAAAAAAGAAATTCGGAACTATTATCTAATTGCACAGGTTTTGCATCTTTTATTATTACATCTTTTGAATTTAAGATTCTCTAAATAATCAGTCTTTTCATTATTATTCATTTGCTTCATATTACTTTCGAATTGCAGTGTAGAATGTGAAATAGGGGAAGCCAATTTATTTATATATTTATATTTTGAATTCCAAAAAATCCTGGTTTTATACTTTCTTGTAATATTATCTCTATATCCATTATAAAATCCCTCTACATTGTCACCATGAATACATCTTAAATCTCTATAATTATTATTTTGTGAAGTATTACTATTATAAACAGTTTGAAAATCTATTGTAGAATGAAAGACTGTATCAATGTAATCCCAAGAAAGTAGATTAAATTTATTTCCAGTATCGTACTCACAATATTCTCCAAATTTAGGCATAATAGTTGCAATATCTTTTTTGTCTTTTTTGTATTTTAAATTTTTTTATATTTTTTGTCTATACATATATATATACAAAAATGTTAATAAATTGAAAAATATCATGGCGAGCCGCTCGTTAGGAATAGAAGCTCGCCTATGATATTAATAAGTGCTTTTTTCTGCTAACGACATACGAAAACTGCTATTTGTCGCTATCCCCTCAAAAAGCACAAGACAATTAAAAATATAAAATATATAATGGAATATATACATATATGTAAATAGTAAAATGAAAACACAGTTAGAGGACATTGACGATTCGTCAGGGGATTAAATCAATGTAAACGGCTAAAAAGATTAAGAGTTTGACATTTTCTGCAATCAATGACGCCGTAAGTCCTAAAACATTGATTTTCATCCCTAATGTCAAACCAAAAAGCTAAAGAGTATGCGTATGGGTTGTATTTTTCTTCACACATTTACGGTTTTTCTATTGTTTTCCGTTTGACACCTTTCACGTTTTTATCTTTACTGGGATATACTTTGAATTTGAATTTTCATCTCTTTACGAGTATGATATGAAAGTTTGTTATTTTATTGTTTTTCTTTTATGTTTGTTTCTTAATTTCTCAAGTTTTTTGTCTTCCTTTTGTTTGTCCTTTTGTTTCTTGTATGTATTGATTTTTTTTGTTGATGCAGCTTTTGCGCGAATGCAGAAATAGCTTTCTCTATTTAATATAATTTTGCTTGTATTTATGCAATCTTTTAATTTTTAATTTTTTTGTTTTTGTTGTTGTTTTATATAAATAGAAATGAGGAGGGGATGTCTACAAACCTGATTGGCGAAGATGTGCAGAAATATTGCCGACGCCCTGCCATGAGAGCCATTTATACAGATAGTATTCTTACATGGAATATTGCAATAGCCCCCCGGAAGCCTTTCTAATTTTTCTAAAGGAGACAGACATTAAATTAAATAACCAACCAAATTATCTTTTTATATACAGATGCTAGCAAACAGAATTAATATACATTCAGCTTATAATTAAACATGATGTATGAAAGACCGTCGAAAATGAAATTTTCTTTTTTACAGTAATTAATGTCACGATTAATGGCAGTGTTTTATCATTGTTCATTTGGTATATAATAGGGCCTTTTTACTTGTGAAACGTTAACTCTCAACAGTCGTACCCAATGAGTAAGAGAACAGAAAATATTACATTCATTATGCAAAACAATAGAAGGTTTCTGTGTTTGAATCAAATAATCTATTCCCTACAGAGAACTGTAGAATTTTATACTCTCCATTTCATAGGTTTAGTTTATATTATTTAGAATAACGCTACATGAGAGATCTTTTGGGGTAGGCCACGTAATTTTGAACCCTGGTTAGATGACGAGAACAACACCTATGCCGGAGCCATTTGGTTCTCAGCAAACTACCCTACCTCACCAGAATGAGGAAATTTGACACCCGACGGATTTAACGGACGCAAACATTTGAATACTTGGTTGATGTTCTTCGAATCGATCTCAAACGCGCGATTTTCCTGTCCAGAATCCGAGACTGCCACAAGGCAATCACAGGTCAAGATTGCCGATGGTGGTTGTTTGAAAGTCTCTCAGAAAGAATGAGTAACAGTAATATATATAAATCAAGAACATTTATTTATGTAGAAAATACACAATATTATGAAAATAGAAGTTTGAAAGTTAAGCTAAATAGCAGGTTAAAGTAATACATTTTATATTATTTATAAAATCCGAAAATATACAGCTACGGCTAGTATTAGTACTATCCTTCCTGACCCAAAGGTAATTGATATTATATAATAATGGACTTGTCTCTCTCTCTTTTTCTAATGTACGATCTTTCTGTATTTTTGGTTCGGCGTTTGTAAAATTTTCTCATAATTCCTATCTTGCAGGTTAGAGGAAAAGCACGTGCCAAAGAATACTGAGTTTACATTTGTCCCTGAAAAGAAAACGCTCGTTCACAAGAAACTCATGTGCTTTAATTTGTCCTATTATGGAGGCATTTGGCCTTACAAGACCAGCGTATAAAACATTGACCTAATATGTGTATGACTTTTTAATTCTATGCAAAGTGAACTGTAATAACCATTTCATAACGGTTGTTCAATACGAGACAACCGACTTTTTAAGCAAATATATCAATCCCACGCGATTCTATGATGTTCAAGGAGACTTTTATCATCACAGAAGGAATGAGAAACAAGTAACAGCTTAACCCTTTTGTCCTTGAAATAATTTAGCTTTCAGGTATTTGGAACTGTTTCACGTATACGGATATGTAAAATAAGTGAGAAACAATTAAATAGAAAGGAAACGAAAGCTGTTTTGATAAGATGTTTTTCAAGAATATATCCGTAATGCTTTTTAAAATAAATTTTATATAACAATTGCTTTTAATTTTTTTCTGAAACATTGAAAAATAGCAATGAAAAGAATATCGTATTTATTTTTTTCTTAGAAAGCTGATATAAATGTTATTTCTGCAAACCTAAAATGTGAGAAATTCCTATGAATAACTATATTCCCTAATGCCAATTTCAGCATTTCTGTATAAAAATCTTACAAAATAAATACGGTTCCTTTGAATTTTCAGTTACTTACAAAAAAAATATTTCTCTATTAAAGTCAAAATTTATAAAAATCCTTTGAAATCAAAAAATGTGAGCAATTTCATATGTGTTCCATATTAATTTATTAGAAAGTGCTATAAAATTATAATAATAATCAATTTATTTTCATTAACGTAAAAAAATATATATAGAAGGTTTCAAGAAAATAGAAAATCTTTACAAAGGCATGCTCATAGCAGGTGAGAAAGTGCAAAAATCTCAAATTGATTAGAATCATCATCTAAAAAGCAGTAATTAAATAATTTCAGTTTTGATTTAAATAAATGATGATGATTTCATATATAAAAGAACGAAAATATTATAATTTAAAAAATTCAGTTTCTAGGAAATTGATTTTAATCAGTTTAAAAATCCAAAAGTCGACAATTTAGAAGAAATTGGCTAAATTTCGATGTTTATAGGCTTAAAAATATTAATCGCAGTTTGGCAGCCTTTATGAAGTTTAAAAACAAATTGAGTGTAGAATTGAGATAAGGTAATCCAAAAATACATGCAATATCCAGTTTCTTTTAGTGATCTACTTCGAAGCGATGTTAACAGGTTTAAAATTAGCTAAACCTTGTACTTGTTTCATTTAATTACTAGAAACCTACATTTCTGACGACAGCTAAAAATAAACAAAAATAATTAATTATGGGTGTATAGCTTCACTTTCCACTCTTGTATTACGCATATGAGTGGGAGAAACGTGTTTCAAAGAAGTACTTCATCTCACGCGCATCTTAAAAAGTGAAATATATATATATATTAATGTGATCGCTATTAAATTTTGTATTTACCGACTCAAAAACGACAATGACAATGATATAAAAAATTCAAGGGATTAAAAATCTGATTGAAATATTTATTTTTTTTATCTTACAGTCTTTAACAAATTGTTGATAAACTTAATTCGATAACCTTCAATATTAATTTTCCAACTTGTTCAAAATAAGCTAAAATAACGTGTAGAAAGATTAAATACTTAAAAATTTACTTCAGTGTTTTAGTTTTACAACGCATTAAACAATTTGTTATTAATGTTTATATGCCACATTTTGTTGCGATGTTAACAAAAATTAACTTTATTTGCTTTTTTTGTAATCGAAATCGATCAAATTAAATTATAGATAAATAATGATTAAAAATATAATTTTTTTCAAATTTCTAAAATTTTATTTAATGTTATTACATACAAATATACAATGTATTACCAGTTTGCTACTAATATTTATTTGTTACGAATTGGACGCTTATTCCTTGCAAATTCACCGAAGGTAGCACTTCTTTATACTATCAAAAGTAAAAATTAAATTTCAAATAGTGTATGAAATTCCCTCAATATATTCAAATAATATTTCAAATTAATACAACTTAAGCATTTATTAGAGTGCTTCATCCTTGTGTTCGAAACACCCTTAACAGTTTATGTCACTAGCTCATTTGTTATGATCTGTAACGTTATGGTTCTCAGCAATAAAATATTAACATTTTAAATGGATATGATCATGAAGTATAAGAAAATGAAGTCATTAAAAACCCAATAGAACTCTAGTTTTTATCTTTCATTCCCTAAATCATAATGTTTTAACTGTTCTCACTTCAATTTCTTCAGATAATAATTGTCATCTTTATAAATCAGAATGTTCAGCAAATTTTCATAAATGCCTGTCAGGAAACTTTGTCTTAGACGAACATTACATTATTAAATTACACCACCTTCATTCCCGTGTTTAAAGCCATTTGGCTCCTTTCCGGTTCGGATGGAGGGAGGTGAATTTTATTTTTTAGAAAGGACAAAAACATATAACATGGACGAAAAAAAATAATAATGAAAAAAACAAACAATGTCTTAGACGTTCCGGCATATTTTGCTTCTGTAGGTATATAAGCAGTTGTAAAAGATTTATCCAGTCCTAATGGTACTCAGTAATAAATGGCCGCAGTGACCTGGTGATAATGTCCTGGCTTCCGGAATGAAAGGTTCCGTGTTCAAAGCTCTATTCCACCAAAAATTCATAGTGTTCATATGACTGGTGCATGCTAAATCCGACGGCGAAAAAGAGGTGGTGTGGCTTATTAGTTCGAGGTGGATGGCGCCAGCTAAGGCACCGTCCTCGTTATTTAAACACGATTCACTGCTAAGCTGTCCGTTCTCCCATGTCCTCCCAACTGGTTCTGTAGCTGTAATGGTTACAGGCAAAAGGGCATGGGGAGCCGTTACGTTAAGATCTCCGTTCTGAAATACTTCTCGTGTTGCTTCAAAGTAAGAAATTGATATAAGTAAACTATACTAGATGATTATCTTTCAGCTAAAACCAATACTATATTCTCTAAGTATTCACCAATAATATATTCTTCAAAGTACTAAATTAATCTAAGTAAACTAAACTAATCATCTTTCAACTAAAATCAATAATATATTCTCTCGATGAATAATTTTTGAACCAAGACACTTGGATTTACATTTCTTTTAATTCAAAATTATCACAGCGCAGCAAGTATTTAAACACAGAAGAGCACCAATGTTGTTTACGTGATTGCTTTGGATTCGAAATAAGCAAATCACTTAACCTCGAAGTAACATTTAAGAATGAAATGTTACTGTGAATCTTACGAAACATAGGCTTTCCTCTGCTTATTGACCAGAATCGCCAATTGCACAATTAATATCTCCCATCCCTTAAAAAGAAAATAAGTCTAATAAAATAGGCCGAAACCCTAAAACCCATAACCCATCTCCATGTTTGCACAAGGACCACACGTGCATCGTTGTCTTGTAGCTCACGAGAATTCGCTGTAAATCTTGTCATAATTACAGTTGTCTGCTTCCTCCTTCTCTTGATGTTCGGTTTTAAAACCTGCATTGGAATAGCCGCCGGCCAGCTTGGGAGAAAGACTGATTGTTTTCTTGTCCATGGGGCTTGTGCGAACCTTATTGACATGTTCCGTGTGAAATTTGTTGATGGTTCGGGTTTCGCCAGACTATGTATGTTAATTCAGAGGAAATGTAGCTAATGGATGCGGTGTTGAGTTTTACACCTAAAGGCTGGTGAACCGATAATTACGATGATCTATAGCTGGGGTAATCGATTCCACAGTTGGTGGAGTCGAAAATCGAAGATGGGTTTAGAATGAACAATCAAAATAGGTTGAGTGTATATTCATGGTAAACCTGCAGGGCACCTTTTTTCAAATATACATCCGTCTTGTGAGTTTTATTGTTGAGATGGGTAAGAAATCAAGTTATGATGAATGCTGTGTGGATGAATAAATTTGCTAGATAATAAACGATGAATGATGTTAAACAATGAATAATTTGTATTTTTATTGTTGGAGAATGTCTTTTGATATTAATGTGAATTTTGAATTAATGAATCGATATTTTTGATGTAGTCTTGCGGCGCTGTTATTGAATTGATAAAATATATCGGGCGACTGAAGTCTGAATCGTAAAATGATATTTTTCTTTCCATGATGTATGGTCTATTCTTACTTTTCTTAATTTCATAAAATGCAGTCTTTGGCCGCACCTATAACGAAAATATTGGTGAGAAGAATCTCGCTACTTGACTGAAAGCGTAAACATCCGTCACCTATTAACGATAAATATAGATAGTGATGTAACGAAGCAACTACCTTATGGCTCTTATGTTTTTATGTCCTCTATCTTCACAAATTCGAATATTTTATTCAAATTAATGTTATATCTTTCTTCCAAATCGATGGCATGTTTATTACCTAGAACAAAAACGTACTAGAATATGTTCAAGAAAAACAGCCAGAAGCATTGGAAAACAATTGTGAAGCTTGCTGTGGATATGTATAGTTAAATTTACGCTATAGCTTATGGATATAATTCAACAAACAGGCGCTAAATAAACCCTTTTGTCAGCCTTTCTTTTTAAATGTTACACAGAACAAATACTGTTTTAAGTATTGATTGGTTAGAATTAAAGTGTTAATGTTTAAAGGAAGGTAGTAATTAAAGCTCTAGAAATTAGAAGAATAACAATTTCAGGTGATATTCATTTCAAAATGATGGAGAAACGAATGAAGCAATCAAAATTTTCGAAAATGAAGGACAGAGGAAGACAAGTAATCAGTCCCTAGTATAAGCGTGATAAAATCTTAGTTGTATAACAATTCATTGACAACCGTGATGAATTTTTATTACGAATTGTAAATATTGTTGGAGCACAATAGATGTCAGCAATTGCTAAAACACTCAAATGTAATTTTAATTAGCACTTACACGTTAAATTTCTTTCTAAAGTAGAGAAATGTAGTAAGTAATTGCTACCTATTCTCACTATAATAATATTTTACCTAAATACTGTTTGTAAGCACTTATACTTAAGTATCTTGCAAAAAATAAAAATAAATGGTGAAATGATTAGATTTTGTATATTGGCACAGAACAAAAGAACTAAATTAATTAACCATTTTCCACTTCCATCAAAAATTTTAAAAGTTGTCAATAGCAGACTTCTCCGTTCTGATATTTTTTGTAATCATCAACAACTTTGAAAGGTGTTAATTAATTACATTACGAGATGTTTTCAAAATAATATCTACTCATTTGTGTATAGAAGTACTTTTATAGAAAGAGCTTTCAAATTATCGCTGTTCAAAGTTTTCACATTTTTCATCATTTTATTCCTTCATTCTCTTTTTATTAAATAATAAATTTTAATTTATAGAAATTTTATTATACATTATTTTTGTCGATGGAATACCTGTGAAAAATCATGAAATAATACAGACATAAATATTTCGTACTATTAATTTTATATAAATAAGTTGTTCGTTAATGACTTCGCAAAATCAAAATATCATAGAATGTTATTTGGGAGAGATAGATTGATTGAGCGTATTTTTTTAAATCTTAATTCTTTATAAATTGTTAGCCTTTATTTAAAAATAGCCCAAAAACTGTTCTTATTTTTTATGATTTGTGTTTTATATACTTAGTAATATAATTTTTACATACTTGAATTTAAAGCGAATATTATGCTTTTAAAACAATTTTTTTAAAGTTACATTTTGAATATATGATACATAATTCTCTTCCTTTGCCCATGACAGCGCCTGATTCGCCGAATATTTCTATTAAATGAGAAAAATACATCATATAATCGGGAAATACGTGGTAGACAGATGAATTAATTTCAATGTCGTGGTTACTATTCACATTTATTTAAATCAATTTTATAATCTGCAATACATTTATTGTAAAACAATAAAAACGATAAAACGTTTTATAGATAATTTGAAACATTGACGAAATTAAAGTAATTAATCTAAGATGTGCAAGCTTTAGTTCTATCGATACGGGACCGTCCCATACGTCCCTTTAAGCAAAAGACGATAGCCGTCCGAAACGTCTGAATGTGTCTCTGAAATTTCCACCCCCTTTCGTTAAGTATGATTGATTTCACACACCCAGCGAGTGCTTTCTTCGTTAGAGTGGCTCGCCCAGATGTATTTGGGGAAGATGAGAGTTTTCTTGCAATTCAGACAATGCCAGCTGTCATTGTGGTTTTTGAGGGGAAAATGAATTTCCCTTATCTTTGCTAGAGGAGCTCGGACGTTCCCGTATTTTGAGGTCCCTTTATTTCAATGGACTTAGGAATCAGAGGGTTAAGTCACGAGGAAAAAAGGATATTAATTTATTAGTTAAACATCCCGTTTCCAAATTGCACTTAGAATACTGAAGACGAACCTTGAATTTTGAACTAAGGTCATATGAATAGGTTAGCAACTAGGTTGGCATCTCGGTCTTCAAAATTCAACAGCATGCCAACAGGTGAAGGACTGACTAATGTGAACACAGTCTAGACCGACATAAACGGCTGTACTTCGATGGTGGATTCGAAAAGCATTTTTTTTTTCTATCTCGAAACCCGTATATCTTATCAGAGTTCCTAGTTTAAGTCCACTCCTTCTTCTAATGTTATTAATTTTACGCTAATGTAAGTACTATTGAATTTGTGTGTTAAGAGGTTGGTTAATAATTTTGCTCAATTTGCTAGTTAACATCTCAGTAAAAATTCGCTTTTTAAGAGATCTTATTACAGAATTTTGATTTGGTAATTGATTAATAGACAATGACCAACTTATGAAGAAACTAATTTCTTTCTTTCTAATGTAAAATTTTTTCATTCTGTAACGCTTTGTAGGGGTTCTCTGTTTTAGTGTTATTATTATGTATTTAACAATTAGCTAACACTAAAGTGAAAACAAACAGTTGAGCTTAATATTTAATATAGTAATTCAACTTTCCCATATAAGCTCTAATTTTTAGAAATTTGATGTGCCGTTACATGTTTTAACAAAGCGAACTGCATTTATTGATTTAGGTAATATGTTGATGGGACAATCATTTCCTTACACTCGACTCTTGGAATTATAGTTTCAAGGTCGAATGACTCTTATCTGAATGTATGCAATATTTGTGCATGTTATATTTTGGTCAGGAAGATTCGGAGATAGAGGTGTCGTCTGAGGCAGCTTGATACCAAACTCCAAAGACAGATTTTTCTTCAGTTAATATTTGCAGTCAATAAACAATACGTAAAAAGTATCCCAAAAGCACTCAAAAGAAATATCTTTTTGAATTTAATCATGCAGCAAGCAGACAAGTGAATTCTTCCCTTTTTTTACAATGTCTTGAAAATTCGAATTTTTCTTCCGCTTTTTAGTTAACTTAATTCATGCGTATTTCTCTAGAGTCCGACTATCATTATCTGCAGGCAATCCAGGATCCTAAAACAGCAGAATGTTAGTGAAGTCAGAAGGATTGTACTTGTGTATATGCTACAGGATAATTCATCGACTACAGTAGGATCCCGGTAATCCGGACTAAATGGGACCGAACCTTGTCCTGATCACCGAAAGTCCAGATTAAACGGAATTTACCTTAAAATGAACGTGATAGAGTTTTTAATGCCTAAAATTATAAAAATCAAAGTTTTTTCAAGCTTTTCCTACAGCTTAATTAACACAGCTTATTAACATAATGCGCACATTATTATTTTCGTGCTCATCAAAATTAGTAAGATCCTGCTTTTTTAAAAACCCGTCCGGATCAACCATATGTCCGGACAAATGGGGTCAGGATTATCGGGACTCTATTGTACTTAATCTACGACTCCTGCTTTTAGAACCATTGTTAATACAGATTAAAGTAGAAGTGTAACGAAACAATAATTAATGGTATTGGCAATGTTCGTTTCAAGAATAATATATTTTCTTCGATGGTGTATATGGTGATACTTTTCTCTTTTCAAGCAGAAGTCTGTATGTTTTAGATGATAGTTTACGTGTGAAAGGAGCAATTCGTAACGACATGTCAGCACCCACATAAATAAAACAATAAGAGATGGGAATCGCATATACTCTGTAAAATACGAGTAACTTCGGGTGACATTTATGACTCTTCTATAAGTTTTATCTTTATTTTAAAGCTCAATATACAGAAGTCAGTTTCAGTTTCTGCTTCATCCATGATATAAGCAGTTTCTGAAGCTAAAAATGGTATAAATATGCAACAAAATGTCTCCAATCGATAAGACATTATATGATTTCTATTAAAATTACGGTTTGCGGACTGAGAGAAAGAATTTAAAGAAGTAATTTGGGTTCTTTCTTCGATATATCATGAAATATCAAAGTTTAAATAATAAAATATTAATAAATATATAAGAAAAACCTAATTTAATATTTGTTCGATAAAAAGTGTTTGTATGTCACCAGCAAGAAATTAAAAGGCAAATAAAACAAACGTTGTAATTAAAACATAAGAAAAGACGTTCTGAAAAAATATTTCACTTCCACTGGAAATAAAAAAAATACCAAAGAACGCACTATCATAAACAACAATTACAGATTTTCTTCTTTGCATTGATTTTCTTGTAGTTCATTTCAATCTATCCAATTCACAATTTTTAAGCAATTATTCCTACTAACTGCCTCAGTTCACGTCCTCAGTCACGTTTCCAACAATGACAATTTAGTCTGTCATAACTTAGTTCCAGGAAAATACATTTGCAGAAGGTAACAGAGGCGTAGACATTTTCTTTACATGACACTTTCAAATGCTTGAATGTCACTCATTTACCGAATAGTTCTTAAAGTTTTAATTAGTTAATATTAACGATCAAGTTTTAAGCAGTGCAATTTTGACATGTTGAGATAATGTCCAAATTAACTTACATAAGTAATTCGCTTGCGTTTTCTTCTTTGAGTGGTTATGGATGATGTTTCGAATATTTACAGAAATTTTGAAATTTTATAACTAACAATTATTTGGGCATGCATCCAAGAGACAGTGATTTTTTAGCCTTCAATCTAATTTCAAATATCTCTAATTGCAAACTGCATTTGAAAACTATTGATTAAGCTTTATAATTTTGAATAATATTTTATTCTAAAGCATAAATAGATTATTTTTAAAATTCCTCTGTATACTTAATACCATGGTGTCATCTCCGTATGGAGATGAAAAATTTTCTTATCGACAGAGAGTTTTCGTTCTTACGATCCTTTGAAACTTTGAATTTTGAAGACACTGGTAATTTTTTTATACCCATTAAAATTAAATATACCTATAAATTTATATTTTTATTTATTATTTTTCAACATTTATTATACCAATTATACAATACTCGTAAATTTAATTTCTTTTATACGCGACATTTGAAATCAACTCCTTTGAAGATGACTCGTAATTAAATGTTTTTTCATTTCAGTTTGTCGTCATATTTTTACTTACAAACTGCTTATATAAAGATTATATTAAAATCAATGAAAAAAGTCTGGCTTTGTAAAGTTTAGAAGGGGGACTCCGAAACTTACATTGCCGATGGGCCCCAGCAGAGCTTAATCCGACCCTGCCTTTCTCAGAAAACGGCATCTTTCTATCTTCTATTCGCTTTCGAATTGTTCATTTTTAAATTTGCTTCGTACTTCTGAACAGTCCTGTACTTTCTTCTACTTACTCTGCCACTCGACTATTACGGCTCTTTTTTTGTTACGCTGTGTATTAAAATGTCAAATTCAGTCAATATTAAATAAAAGCGGCTCTCTACTTTTCGTATGGCATGCATTACGATGCATTGAATGATGCTTGAAGGCATCAGCATTCTTTATTTTCTGCTCAAACATATTCGTAGTAGCCACCGACGACCGAACCGAAACGAAATAATGATGGCGTATGATAACATATTTAAACACAGAGCAACTTGTTTCTGCTAGCAAATGCATTCATTTTAATTAATAACCAATGATTTCCAGTAAAAGGCATTAAATAATAATCTACAGCAAAATGAATATTTTTTCACTTTAGTGGAGTAATTTATCTGGTAATTTAAAATTAATGCGAGTACTTCAAATGTTTAAATAATGTAAGCAAATGCTGGAATGTTCGCTAAAATGGATATGCGAGATTGTATTTTAAAGGCCAAAAATGTTTATCGTTTGAAAAAGATAAATCGCCTTTTCATGAACTATGGAAATTAATCGAAAAGCTTTCCAGACTCCTTTATAATTTATATCTGCATTCTGAAAATACTAATAAATATAATGAAAATTTCTGTTCTTGTTTATACAAACATGGTTTAGTTTCGGAAAAAAATTATTCCGGTTCCAGATAATAGTAACAGTCTCTAAGTAAATTGATATTTATCCAATTTGATACTATATGATTATTTATTAAAAATTCTTATAAATATTATTATGAAGTGTTTTAATTTACTAAGACGTATAAAAACATCTCTTTTAAAGCTCAGCTGCCGTAAAGTAAATCATGAAAACGTTACGAATTGATTTATTTAATGAACTATGTGAATCAGATTTGTTAAATTCTATCTTGATTTCAGAGCTATAAGAAAGATATAGATAATGAACTCCGTAATTTTGAACCACAGACATATGAAGATAACAACGCTTGAACCGAAACCACTCGCTTGTAACATGCACACCTCAACAACTTGATGACACCTGACCTAATTGATTTCCTGATCTCCCAGTTCAAAAATGCAACAGTTACTCCTTAATAGCTGGTCTCTAACTCATGACCTTCAGACCTCTAGGGCTAGATTCTTCTCTCACACCACTATGATCCAGAAAAGGAAATTAATTAATGCGCTATGTGTAATGTCACTGCGCAAAAGATATGGATGAGAATTGTGCTGGTTTTACAGTGTGTTTGCCTGAGTGATTTTAAAGAATACTAGCCTTTGAACCGCGGCTCCGCACGCGTTTATCTATTCTATACATATGAAAGAAAAAGAAAAACGCATATGCTTTTTTATCGTATAGTTTTCGAGTTTTAATATAGTTCCCTGTTTTAGTACCCTCAATCCTAACTCATAATACCGAATTAATTACTACTTTAAAGGTTTTGAATAAACGACATTTTTTTATCTCAACGTTTGAAGCATATATGTAAAGATTGTTTGGAGTTTTCATTCCAGAACATGCCATGGGAGAAACAAACATGATAATGGCAGATTTATTTGGCATCGCACACTCATCCCAAATGATAAGTTTGTAATTTGCTGGAAAATCGCCTTATGAGACTTTTTGCTTATATTGCATATAGGATTTTCAGTGTGATCATAGATTTCTAACAGAGTTTAAGATCACAGGTAATTGTAACAGAGAATGTGCTGTCAGGTCACCATTCAAAAGTCTGGTAGCTATTCTTGATGGAGCAACGGCAAGAGCTATATGATAGTTAGATCGAATTTCATTAAGGATCAAATTAATTAAAAAATGTTGTTTCAGTTTTACATGAGATTTCAAGTAAGAGAGGGGTTCACCGTCCTCTTCAGCAATCAAATTCCTCATTACTTCATGAGCTGTTGGCTGATCTTTTGTTAGTCATAGTTCATTCGTTCCTACCATATCTTGTAAAACATTAACATCGTAGTTTGTAATATGAGACAAATCTCTGTTCAAAGCACCATATGTTGACTTGTAGACATGGGTAATATACGCTATAACAACCTTTTCCCACTAATTAATAAACATCTTAATACCAACTGCTACTAAAAATCAACAAATACAAAATTCAGCAACGCTCAAATAAATATTCACCACGCAAGATGCAACGTACTCACGATGGAATGCCAACGTGAATAATTTTGGAAAATATGTTCGGTTGAGTTTATATTTTTATGAAAATATGTGTTTTGTTTAAATTTTGCAATCCGCATTCACTTCTTACTATATTAAAAGTCTTGATATCCAAATGATATGACAGTAGTAGGTAAAAGGGAAAATTATTCATGAATTCTAGATATTACGAAGGTAAAAGGAGACCCAAAATTTGTAGATAGAAAATTTAAAGCTAACAAATAAAATTAACAAAAACACGTGAGAGATTAAAAAGTGAAATTGGTTTAAAATGACAACTAACAAAAGTGTTATAAATTGTGTTTAAAATAATTTTGAAAAGTGATTAGAAGTCAAAGAGATAGTGGTACAAAAGTGAAACATGTGTCGTTGAAAAGCTATCTTTTTTACTTTTAAGATGGTTCAAAAATAATTTTTGTGAGATGATATGCTCTGAAGTTACTTCGGGAAAACGTTAAAAATTACCCATTTTACTCCTGCTGGAAACTTTTTAAAAGCGTAATTAATCCTTCCAGGTGCGAAGGAACATGTGCACCAGATTTCTTTTTAAACAGAAATTGCATATTTTAGCTGCAGATTCCCAACATAATATTTGGATTTTGAGTTCTAATGATAAGACAGTATGTGTTAATAGCGGAAAATAACGCCTGAAATATTGATATTAAGAAGGTTAAAAAATGAGGCCACAAAACTTATAGCTAAAAAAAAGGCAAAGGTTCACTTTTAGGTTTTAAAAAGTATAAATTTGAAGGTTGTGCGAGAATATAGACAATGGAATGAAAACTGAAAACTTATAAATAAACTATAATCTTATTTAATGAGATAAAGAAAAAAACAGTCAATTAAAAGACAGGTAAACATTAAAAATTTAAACGCGAGAAAATCTGAGACAAAATTAAGGCAAACTGTAGAAGAGGTTGCAGCGATTTTAAAACGCAATATTTAAATGTAATTTACTGCACGCGCATAATTAAAGCTGAGAAATTCTGCGTGCGAAAGTGAAAGTGTCTAAAGAAAGCAATTTAACATTGGCAAAAGCACGCGAGTGGAAGATGTGATTAGGTTTAATATTTCAACAAACGAAAGAATTCTTACAAATTGTGTTTAAATTAATTTTTAAAATTGATTATAAATAAGAAAAAAAGCATAGAGAAATGGAATATGTGTCACTCGAAAGCTAATTTTTTAAAATTTTAATAGGGTGTAAAAATAGTTTCTGTGAGATTATATGTTCAAAAGTTATGAAAAAAGTAATTACCTGATTATCGAGTATGCACTCGACGGAATGCCAACGCGGATTTAAAAACAATTTGTCAGAATTTTAATTTTTGTTTATAAATTTCTAAATCTAAGAAGCTAAAATAGAGCGATTACAAAGCCAAATATCCATAGAAAGTAACTGAAGCTTAACATTGGCAAAAGAGCGCGTTATTAAACAGTGAAATATAAAATTCTAAGGAGCTAGAATCGCGTGATTACAAAACCAATGATGATGTGAAAATATTCACCAAAATAAACTGAACTTTAAGCGCATGTGTGATTAAACAGAGAAATATAAAACTTTGTAACTGTTTAATAACTCGCGTGCTTTTGCATTTTGGAAGATATTGCAATAAATAAAAGCAAACAAAAGCACTAACAAATTCTGTTTAAGTTAATTTTCAAAATTGATTAAAAACAAGAGAAGAAAGTGAACGGAAATGTAACAGGTGTCATTGAAAAGCTAATTTTTTGAATTTTAAGACGGCGTAAAAATAGTTTCTGGGCGATGATAGGTTCCAAAGTCATGGCGGAAAAACGCTAAACTTTTTAACCCCCTTTTCACCCCTTTGGGTGGAGCAAGCAACTCTTTAATTGCGTAGTTAATCCTTCTAGGTGCTAAGGAACATATGTGCCAAATTGCATTCTAATCCGTCAAAAGGTGTGTAATTGTATAAGGTTCAAACACACAAACAAGCAGACATTGAATTTTATATATTAAGATACGTGACTGTGACCGGGATGGGGAGGGGCAAGGTTGTTAATATCGGAATGTCATATGTAAGAGATGGTGGCGAAAAAAATGCGACTTCCAAACAAAATAGTTGAGTGAGAGGAAATTCGCCAATACAAGAGCTACTCTCTTGGGATTATGGTTGAATCATTCTCTTTGTGTTTGTGTCAGGAAAAACCTCAGGCCAAGTTCAGTATGACCTCTTGACATATAATATATATTATAGTTTTTATCTCTCTGTTTTACTGTGGATTTTGAGATATATTGTTAATTATATTATTAAATATTTGTATCGTCCATTCACTTTGAGCTTTCGTTCGAGAAAGAAAGCCTTAATTTCTATTCTACACAATTGGTCTAACTAAATGGAAGTTATATCAGATCACTTCTCTTATGGACTCACGCTCAAGCAAAGTTTTTGCTTAAAGAATAGGTTCCAAACGTAAATAGCATCATAATCACATTCTGGAGTTCAAAATAATGAAATATATTACAAGAATTGCATTTTAAAAATGCATAACTATCTTTAAACACTACATATTCTCGAATAATAGAGAGTAATATATCTTAAATATTGGTTGATTTTACTCTTATTTATTTGTCCAAAATTAATGAAATCAATTAGGTTTCAATCAGAAATTCCAAACCTGTGGTGAGCGTAACCTGGGGGTACGCGAAGGATCAGTTTTGGGCATACGAAAGTATTGTTCGTAATGGAGGAAAATAAAAGCATAAGGATTAAAAGTTGGAAAATAAGAGAGAAACTGGTGAAATACTTTTGCAGGTACAGATTTTGAAATGCAGATTTTACAATTTACAGATTCATTTTGCAATCCATTGGTTTACCCACTTCTATATTCTTATAGCGTTATAGCATCCATGGCTGGATTAGTGGGATGGCATAGAGTGGACGACAAGTTGAACAGAACGGAACATTATTACACAACTTTATTTCTACCTATATCACTTGGAGATGTATGGAGGCTTCAGTATTCCTCATGCAAGTGCCTCTTTGGACAATAAGTATGTTGTTGACGGTTTCTTAAGAGATGAAAAATATTTCCTAAATATTAAATATTTGCAACCATTTTATCAAGCGTCTTTTGTTCGCATAGCGAATATAGGATCAATTTAATATTATAAGAAATTGGAATAAAATTTTAAATGGAAAAGTAATCTTTCAAATGTTATTTAGTTCATTTCAGTTGTTTCACCCTAAGCTAACGTAATATTATTAATAAAAAATTTCTTTGTGCGCGGAGAGATGGCTGGGGGGAGGGTGCAGTTAGGGTTACTCAAAAATAAAAAGACTTGCCAAGGGGTACGGGAGAAAATTGTTGATCTAAATAGCTAAACCTTGTCTAGACACATGTTTAAGTTAGTTAAATGGGGGAATAAATCGGTACTTTAACACTAAATGTGTAATACAGTGGAACCTCGCTTAACGAGCACCTCTCGTAACGAGTGATTCGCATAATGAGCAAAATAAATTGCAAAAAAAAAATGCTTCGCTTAGCGAACTACATTTTGCATAACGAGTGACGAGAAGAGGGAAAGTCCCGTATTGTTCGTCTGCTACATCAATTCGTTTTCAGCTTCCGCTTGCATCTTAGTATCCCTTCTGATCACACATTTTTTCAAACTTGTGTTCGAACAAATTATTTAGGCAACCGATAAGTCATCATGAGACATTTAAAGACCAATATCACTCTCAGAGAATTTTGGAATATCATTTCCACATCGACGCCTGCCTAAAAATGATCGAAAATACGTGGGAAGGGCTTACTAAGAGAACCCTCATTTCTTCTTGAAAGAAGCTTTGACCAGAGAGCGTTGTCGAATGTATCTTGGAGGGGTTGTAGACGGTATCTGCGGAGCCTGAAGTCAATGAGATTGTGTCTTTGGACAAGATCATGGAACTGGAGCTGGATAACAGTGATATCGATGAAATTGTGAAAGAACGCAGTCAAGATCTGACCACCGAAGAGTTTACGGGATTTCATTGTGTTTTACAGCAAGACGATGTGGAAGAGACAAATTCTAAGAGAATGGGAAACTCTTCCATTGTTGAGAATCGTCACTCTAATAAGGCAATGGCTTTGCGCTCTAAAAATGTATTTAATGATAATGCTTTTTAACATTTTCGTCAAATATTGGAGCTTCGGCAAAAAGAAGTGTTTCTAGACAGCTTTGTAGTAAAAAAATAATTAGGTATGAATCATAAATTATAAATAAAGTATTTTGATTTTTTGTTTGTTTTCTGCGAACTGAATTTAAATTTCAAATTGCTTGGTTCATTCCACGATAGAAGAAAAGATGAAGATGATTCACGCTCATAAACAATTTTATATACAATTGTTTTTGAATAAACTTTATACATAAAATTTTGTGAGCATTTTTTTTCGGCACGGAAGGCATTATCGTATTTTACATAGCTTATATGGGAGAAATTGTTTCGCATTACGAGTATTATCCTGTAGCCAATTATGCTTATTAAGCGAGATTCCACTGTATTACTTCTAATGGAGTCAATTCCTGTGTCATACTAGTTACACAGTAAACATATCTGGTTATGTCATCTGCTCATGTAACAAATATTGTATTGTGCAACACTGTGGTGCATATAGCTTACCAGAAACATTTTGCAATGCGTTTGCATTTTTCAATTTCTGCACAAACTTTTTAAGCAGAAAAATTCGTTGTTTCACAGCTTTAGGCTGTAGAAGACAGAAGATATGGACGAGCTTCATTATGAAAACGTTTTTAATGATTCTACTGATTCTTGATTTATTGAAAGCATTGACTGTGAAAATTCCAGGAAAGATTTTGAACTTAATACCACACTGTGTTTTGAATTATTTCAGGCATGAATGTTTTGCAAACAGTCTAGTGCACACATTTATTTCCCACCCATAGAAGATAAAATTTGTACAGTGAATAATTAGAATAATTTAACCAAATACACATAAATTCTAAAAAGTTCCAAGGACATTTACATAAGACTTACTCTAAGAATATTAACGGACACGAATGATTTTGATGCAAATAGAAAACGGTATTAAATTAATTAAACGAAGTTTAAGAACTACTGAAAAGTTAGAAAATCCTAATTTGAGAGTCAAAACTTTCTCGTGAAAACCTTAATATAAAAACAAACTAACATTTCAAACTAAAAAAGAATTTTTCTAAAAATTGCGAAATAATTTGACGTTGCTAAATATATTCTAAATTTGAATTCATTTCTTTCATTAATATATCGTAAATCCTTTATAATTCGTAAACTAATGCTTAATTCCTTCTTTAGTCTCCAATTTTGACCTGAAAAAGCTTTCGTAGTATTTCCAGAAAGTTTTTCATGCCAAATTAACTAATATCTACTCAACCCATAAAATCTGTTATTTAGTTTAATCGCATAAAGAAAAATAAAAAAAAACATTTAGTACGTCAATACTAAAAAAAATAACTCTTTCATTTTTATAAGTTTTTATGTTTGGTTTTAATGACAAATAGTCCCTGAATGCTACAAAATATGTTTTTACATAATTAAGGCTTGAATAAATTTACATGTTCAGTGAGCTTCATAAATCTTTGAACCTAGTCTCTACCCAAGGTTAAAAAATGAAACAACAGATTTTTTCAGATTTCAGAAAAACAGATTTAAGGTGATTTAAAAAATTTTAACATTAAAAGAAATTTTGAATATTTCTATTAAGTATTAACTGAAATAAAGTTATGATATTTTCATATTTATTGAAAAAGGGAAGCATTTGTTTCCTTAAAAAGTCAGATGAATATGTCTTTCTCTCGGTAAAGATGCATTTCGATATATACAAATTTAAATATTACTTTAATACAATGATTATTATTTTAGGAAACAAACATTCGCCTTTGTAAGAAAGATTGTAAGGCCAGGTAATTCTAAAATGAATGGCACAAAGGATTTGATAATAAAAATACATTTACTCGTACGATAAGATTTTATTATAAGTACAGAAATTGTTTTTATATCAATGAAAGAATAATGTCAGTCATTTTAATTTGGCAATTAAAATACGTTGGTCATTCTAAAACGAACAACATTGAGGGTTAGATAATGAATTAAAAAAAACATTTATCTCGTATACAAGATTTTAATGCAAACAAAGGCAAAAATTATTCTTTTTCAGAAAAATCCCGGTACTGATATGGCCAGTTCATTAACCTTTTCATGTTAAAACTTATAATTTAGCACATCCAAATTAACATTTCATAATACGGGTAATTATTAGACCACCACGAAACGAATCTCAGAAAAAAAAACGGACATTATCATAACATTCTCTTTCTTTAGCGCCGATGCAAATTTCCACTTTTATCATCCACTCTTTATCGCGGTCTAGTTCCAAAATAAAACAGCTCTAAAATCCCTTTTCTGTTTTTCTAATCATTTTTAGGCGTTAACCTCATGTCATTGCTTGTAAAATATACGAAAAGGAAATTCTGTCGGGCATATTCTTTTCAGGAATTTTCTTTTTTCCATGGCTAAATAGGAGGAAATAGTGTCACGCTCCTGACACCGAGGTCAAATTAGCTTGGTTTTTAGTGCCAAATACGATTAAAACTTTGAATAGATGATTTTATGAACGGTTTTTATTTACTAAGGAGGATATGCAGATGATGTGAAGATTGAATCAAGAATTATATTGCAACACTCTATTAAATAAAAGGAAGCAAATCTGTATTTTATTGGAGTTTTATTAAGTAAAATTGTGTTTTCGGGAAAGTTCAATGCTCTTCAAGTTTTATAGTTCTTGTTTAATCACGAAAACTGCATGACTGGTATATTAATTTTAGTAATCATTTTTCTTGAGTTAAACTACTTTAAGAGCATATTAATTACTGAGTTCTTTATATATAATTAAATGCATTCCTGAGGAATAACGGTGAACTGATTTCATTTTAACAATTTCTTTACGACTGCGTAATGCAAATCCTTGCTATTTAACTTTAATGTTTATTCATGGCATAAAATAAATGCGAGTTATGCATACAAGTTGAATGATTTGAACTAAATTATTACTTTACTTTAAAGTGAATAATGTAATGAAAGAAGGTTTCATTACTGTTTAACTATCTTTGTCAATTTGCTGTAGAAATGTATAAGTGAAATAGAAAAGGAGTTAAAACTCGTTGGAGGAGTAAAAATTCCATTCATAAATTCTGAACAAAAACAAAGAACATATAGGCAAATCACATCGTTATTGAAATAACTGACTAAAATTTCATCCGTCTGTCCTGTTAGATGTACTTACAAGCAGAAAGGGTAAAAAGAAAGTAGAAGAATCAAATTCTTTTCCTGACCCCCACGATACCATGATTTTTTTAGCATATTCTGTAAAAAAAAATCTTAAAACCTGTAAAGTACGAGACGTACTTCGAATTTAAATTTTCTCTCATCATATCACATAAGTCGCGCCCACTGATATCTGCAAACAGATAGTATATCTGAAATATGACTGTATTAAATAATTTTTAATTCGTTAAAAATTATTTCAAAGATGAGCTAATGTTTAACTTCATTCATAATCTTAGTTCATTCGCCTTCTTAAAATGAAATACGCAAACCACTTCAAAATACTGAATTAGTGATTTCTTACCAGCTGTATTCCATCACGAAGGTATTTCCCTTCTGAAGTTATAAAAGTCGCATTGCTAATTTAATCCTCTCTTTCTACAATGTGCTGCTTATGGGACATACGTGGAGCTTTACGCCTCATGATCGAAAATAGTAATAGATTGAAATCAGCTAAATTCTTACCGAAAAGATTAAATACTATACTTTCTCTTGTATTTGAATACCATGCTGAATCTATTATAATGATTCTTAATTCTTATGGTAGATAGCCACTTCTACCTAAATGCAACTACATTTTTGGATATATATATATCTAAACATATGAACAAGACAAGTACTTTTGATGATAGCGGAAACAATGTACTGAGAAGACAACTACTATTGAAGTGTGAAACGTAAATTTATAATATTGCACGTTTATATAGAAGATTAAATTTTATTTTTATTATTATTATCCTATGATTTTGCTATCATTGTGTTGGCTCCAACAAGTTAATTTTACCAATCTCCTTTCCACGCTTAAATTGCATACGCTAATTATTGATACTACTTTCTAATTCTAAAAATAAGTTAATTTTGTGTTCATAATCAATAATAGCTATTTCAAAATTGTCAGAAATTTAATTCATTCTTAATCTTGTCTCAGATAGTTTTTTAACTATTATGACGTTAGAAGATGGACGAAATTTCGTTCTAAAGCAGGGTTTCTGAGACGGAAAGCAAATGTTTTTACCAAATATTGAAGTCAGTAGAATAAAGATTTGTCGTCTCTTTTTTCATCTACCGTAGAATAGCTTGTTAATTTTAACCTTTGAGGACACCTGTCACACGAGTGAGGCAGCTACTCGTAACTTTAAACGTGCGACCGTCTTCAAAAGGTTAGTATAAAATAACACCATCATATGACAATATCTTTGAACTGGAGAGTGAAATTGTTAATGGATGGATTAGTCGTTAGTTGGAGGGGATGAAATTCTAATGGGTTCACAGCACGACATTTGAACCAGTCAGAACGCATACAGGAAAATTCGTTCAGTATTAGATTTAGTTTAGTTAGATTAACACAACGTTTGTAAGCTACTAGGGCTATTTTGAGAAGTTCTACCGGACACGGCAAATTCAATGTACAGTACTCAACTTTATATATCTGACAGTCGCTATAACTCGGGGAGTTATTATCGGATTTTCACAAAACTGGTGTTGATGAAAATGTCTCCAGGAGACGTGTGTATTCGGAATATTATCTTCGAGACATTTCCATCGACAACAGTTTTGAGAAAATCCGATAATAACTCCCCGAGTTATAGCGACTGTCCGATCTATAAAGTTGAGTACTGTACATCAGGTCCGTACCCAGAGTGATTTTTCTGTAGAATCACATGTTGAGCTAACGGTCCTTCAGTATATATTAGTGTTCCTTAAATATCGATAGTTCAGCTATCGATAGTGCAGTCGATAGTTTTCCCAACTATCGACTGAAACTATCCATGGTATCGATAGATTTCTCCCCGGCGTTACTATCGATAGGTGTTTTTCAAGTTGATAGTTTAGAAACTATCGATAGTTCCAGTCGATAGTTTTTAAACTATCCATAGTATCGATAGTTCCAGTCGATAGTTTTTAAACTATCCATAGTATCGATAGTTCCAGTTGATAGTTTTTAAACTATCCATAGTATCGATACTTCCAGTCGATAGTTTTAAAACTATCGACAGAAAATGCGCCTATAGATAATAGTGCCCGAGAGAAAACTATCGATCAAGCAAATTCACTACATTCACTTTTTCAATTAATTAAGGGCACGGTAATTTAGCGTAGACATCAGCAGAAAATATTACAAGTACTGCAATATGGTTTGTGACACTTATTAAAAATTATTTTCTGACTTGCATAAGTACATGCAAATGTTATTATATTTCATATAAGGCTGGCTGGTAGTTAACGTTTAACAAATGTAAAGTTAAAGATCCTTATTCTTTTGCTTCTAAACTTTGCAAACACAAAAGCATCATCGTCAAAAAATAATTTAAACTGGTTTGTTCTCTCTTTGTTCATGTGCAAAGAGTAAACTTTTGGTTTATCAAACTGCTCGTTTCATAACGTTTTGTCAATATATCTATCCCTCAAATTTATTCAAAACAGAAAGAATTCTTTAGCTTAAAATTTCGAATGGGCTTGCATAGAATTCATTTTTTTTCCTTTCTTTTAATTTTTGATTCAAATATTTTACACATGAACAATTCTAATAGTCTGTTTATGTTTATTTGTGCGATGCAGTTTTCTACATTCCGTCTTATTTGTTAAGTAAATAGTTAGATTCCTTCTGCAATAACTTGAATAGAAATTTTAGTTGTGGTTTTAGAATAAAATACCATATTTAAAATCTTATTAGCTATAAATTCCAAAACATTCACTTAAAAACCACATCTTACAAACTGTATGCAATAGTGAAATTCTTACAAGGATCTGTCAGATTATATGCAGTATTAAGGCTATTTTTCAGCCAAACAATTCTGTGGACGAAGCAAGATATTGTGGTGTGTTGGCCTAGGTGCGACCAAATAAATGCAAAGCTTAGGTTGACCTAAGTACTTTATTTCACAGCTTTAATTTAAAGGACAATTCTAGTATAGAAGTCTTGATTAAATAACTATATACAAAGTTCGATGATCGAGTTCAGGGTTCTAGGACGTTAGAGTTCAATGGAGTCGTAGTCCATAAAGGAAGTATTTCATCACAGGATGGATAGTTTCCACCTATCAGCGTGACACACGAGACTACAAGGAGTACTCGCAATTTGATGAGCCGAGAGTTCCGAAAATTGCCGATTTCTCGGTGTTTGCTCCTCAAGTCCGAATTAATTCGGGGCTTTTAAATCCGAGCTGATCACACAGCTCTTTTTTCGGCGTACCGGAGTCTGAAACCAAGTTCGAACCTCATAAACGGTTCTTCACACCCTCCTCGTTCTCCATTCAGCATTCTGTTTTTATCCCCTACCTCAAGAGGTGGAGCTCCGCCTTCCTTCCACTCTACTGGCTAATCGTACTCCCGGGTGACCAACGACTAACCTTCCATGTTCCCAGTGGTCAAATTCAACCGTGGGGAAGGTTCTTGAGTTTTGCCACCATCGGGGCTCTACAGGTGTGACATGAAAGAGTACCGCTAATCTCCTCAAAGTCGACCCCATATAAGCTCTCTGACAGGTATTGATTCCTGTGCATTGTGGTCGCTTTTCTGCGTGAAGCTATTACTCTCGCGAACGTCTCTTTAACGACCACCAGGTGCAGCTGTCCTGTGGTCTGCGGCTGACATGAAAGGAACTGGACTCTCTTTCTCGTGGGAACGGTGCTCGCGGGAAGGGAAAACATCACAATATTAATTCAAATACTGTGTTTGTTCCTAACTGAGAGTGCCAAAAATAACTTTGGCCTTAAGTGCCACCATACTTTGAGCCTGGATGACACACTTAACATACTCAGTTCTCAGAAAAGCTACATTAATTCGAAGAAATGAAATGTCGATCTTCAGATTCAGATCCCGAGTCTATGTCATTAATTCACCGAGTATGTTTTTCTTTTCATGCATATTTTCAATTGCTTGAATGTTCTAAAGCAGCATTATTCAGAAACTTGCAGTCCGATATGCACTTTCGCAACGAATTGCTCTCTAAGTTCTGGCTGATTGTTGTAGGTTTTCCTCGCTTTTCTCCACGCTGAACACAAATATGACCTAGTTTCATATTCATTCAGCCCCACCACCCATATATTCAATCAGACTTCTACCCGAGTTGACCTTAGTCTAAGATTGCTTAGACTAACAGAATATGCCACATTTCTCCTTTACCATGGGTCCTTGACTCAGAGATATGCTAGATAAGAAAGACCAAATGGGATTATAACCACCAGAATAGAACAGAACACCACTCCATGCCCCTGCGACTTATAACCTTTTGGTTATTTAAACAGTGTGGTGGACATGAAGTGGAAGAGACATCGGAAGACGCTCCTTAACTGTCTAGTAAATAATGGCGAAGGCAGAGAGATGGAAAAGGTTACAAAGCTACAAATCTAAAAATCTGGGATAATATACAAGAAACTAAGGGGGTATCATATAATACCATATACAAACAAAAACTGTGAAAAGGAAAGAAAAATGAGTATGAAATGTGACAATATCAACAAACAAGAGAGAGAAAGAAAAAAAAAACAAATCAAATAAAGAAGTCCATAAAAACAAACTAAAATGCGAGTGTTAAAGCACATGTGTGTCTGTTCTGCTGATTGTTCTTTTCTCCATAAAGTGGAAGTTCTTCTGTGTGGAAGCGGAGAATAATTCAGGTGTGCTGTCACTTCGACGAAGAGGGTGCAAAAAATGTCGGCTTGCAGGAATGGAAAAGGCTTGAAGTGAATGATGATCATGGATTTATTCTAGAAAGCTCTTGAAAATCATAAAGATGGTCTAGCAATCGTTGGATTTTAAGTTGGGAGCCTTTGTTGGAAGCGGCGTTGAGGAACCAGATTAGCTCATGTTGCTGTGCCGGTTTAGTCATGTGGAAGGATGCAGCAGTTCCTTTTTCCATTCAGATGGTACAGATGCTGTACTAGCTGATTTTTTTCCATCTACGTAGTTTCAAACCTACCTAGTTAATACCAATGCCCCGTACCGGTAACTTATTTCTTCTCTTCTTTTAATATGTTTTAAACTCTAATCAAGTTGTGGATCGCTTCAGTTCTTATAATAATGGTGTGATGGCTAAGCTTATTGCGGTACTTTTCCGTTAGCAGGAAACTAGCGTTAACGCGTAACGCTATTACTATTGAGGTAACACAAGAATATTACTATTGCGATAAAATAAATTTATTGCTGTTGCGAAAAGGCAAGATCATTCCTGTTGCTAAAAGACTGGTTCTCTGCTAACGGAAAAGTATCCTTATTGCCACTGAGATAATAGAAGATCATTTATATTGCAAATAAACAAGATTATTGATATAGAGATATCGCAATATTATTGCTATTGTGGTAAGATAGGATTGTTACTGTTGTGAAAGACAAAGACTATTACTATTGAGGTAACACAAGATTATTACTATTGAAATAACGCAAGATTATTGCTATTACGATAAAATAAACTTATTGCGTTGCGAAAAGAAAAAATTATTGCTATTGTGATAAAACAGGATTACTACTTTTGCGAAAGGCAAAGATTATTACTATTGAGGTAGCACAAAATTATTACTATTACGATAAAATAAAATTATTGCTGTTGCAAAAAGGCAAGATCATTCCTATTGCGAAAAAACACGATTATTGCTCTTGAGATAGTGAACAAGAGAAACACAAATTTCTACTATTTCCTATTTGTTCACCAAACTCCCCATTTTTAGAGAAGCCTCTTTAAGATTTTGGACATTCGTAATCTAATCGTTAAGAGACAGCAGATTTTGGAAAATTGCATGTAATGTTTCATTTATATCTGATAAACAGCTACACAGAAAATAATAGAAAAGACAGAGAACTGACTCATTGCACCCCACGATTTTTCTGTATCAACTTGATATATGCAATTATGCAAAAAGTACATGTCAGTGGGTGTGAGTAACTTGTAGGTGGTATTCTTTTAAAAAACAATAAATCTGAGAATCTTTTATTCACTTATGCTTCGTCATAAAATCCAATATCAAAGGATATCTTCATATAATATGCAACAACACAGTAGATAGTATTTGACATTACCTGTTCCATTTAAAAATTTCATAAATCTTATCATTTAACTATTTATATAGTCTTCATTTAATTTTTAGAAAGTAGGAAGATTTGTAATAAAAAAGACATTACATTCTGTATTCTCAGTACCTTTATTTGATTAGGACTTCAATTCATCCCACGCTACGCATGAATATTTGATGAAGGAAGAGAGATAATGCTTTTTGATGTATCAAAACAGCTTTATCAGTTCCTATTTTATCGATAATTTTGAATTTTAATTCAGTATTAAAATCAGATTTTATATATTTGAACTTTAACTGGTTGTTCATGTGCGTTTTCTTGGAGGCGAATCATCTTTTTATAACGTGAGATTGAATTAAATATTTATTTTATTTTCGAAAGAATATGGAATAAAATATAGAGTTTAAACGTATAAATTGTTTATGATCCTTCATTATATTGAATAGAATTTCCATTCATTTCTTTTATTGGCATAAGTTAGCATGATGAAAACTTTCAAGTATACTCTCATTAGGTTTCGGTAAATATAAATTACATTAATTGATAAAACCTTATCATTTAACAATCGTGCCTTAATGATAACTTCATTTAATAAACCAAGACGCTGCATATAAAATTTAATGATTCTAAATTGTAAAATGTGTATTTTAATGTAGAAGAAAGAAACTTGTAATGGATCCGGCTTTATATAAAACTTCTAAATTGCAAAAATGTAAATTTTAATATAGAGTAAAGAAATTTTTAATCGATCCGATTTTTTATAAAACTTCTCCCGCCTCAAAAAAAGTAGCAAAAATTGTAGCACATGTTGCAAAGTTACTATATAGTATACCAAACATACTAGTTCTGAACTGAAAACTATAGCTCTATTTAGGAAACAGATAATAGTTTCTTCTGGGGAACTTAAAAATTGGAAAACGACTTTAAGGACTATTTTTCTCAATAAGAAAAACACTATACAACATTATTTCTCAATCTCCACTTCCTGAAGTGAAAATTGCAGTTTTGATCATAAAAGATTTTTAAAAAGAAAAGGTAATTTAGATCTACCTATATCCAAACACAAAATGTTACATAAAAGCTGTAATTTTATCTGAAGACATAACACGCTGGAGTAATAAGAAAATTAATCTAAATGTGTAATCAACTCAGCTCATTCCTTAGAGAAATTTATCCATGACTAGTCGAAGAATTATAAGTACGCAATTTATGTAAACTGACCTTATTCTGTTCAATATATTATCTTTTTAACTCAGCAAGAAACAGTTTTGCATTACGAAAAAATCACCCTACCAAGCAAGAAAACAAAATATTGTAAGCATTCCTTTGATTTTATTACGACAAAAATCTATTATTTTAACCCATAATGACAAAATAATTGAAGCCTTAAATAAAAATGATATCACTCCACTAACAGTCGAGCTCCAATTCCTCCGCCTATGCAATTCCATTCCACAAAACTCATTAATAATTAAAATTGCTACTTGAAACAGATTTCAAAATATAACTCGTAGATCTGGCGACTCGTAGAACCGGCTGATCGGATTGCGGCTCGTTCATTGGTCGAATGATCGGATCATCAGCCTACGGACTTTTGAGTTTAATTTCACAGCTCACTTTTTGAATCGGTTCTTCCCGCTGTGTAAGTGTAAGACAACCTTGGGCTCTCCCACAAAATGTCCTACGAAACGTCCTTGTCCAGAGACTTGAATGGTCTCCAGTGCACAAAATAGTAGTTTCTAAGTGATTTGCATAAGGTAATGCCTCTCAGTAGGCGCCTGCTTGTTTTTTGATTCCAAACACTTTTAGATGCTTTCTGGATGCAATAGTTTGAAGGTAAACATCTCCAGACATCAAAAGATGCCTTTGTTTCCAAAAATTCCTTCTTAGTGATGTAAATGAAAGTAGAAATATGCTGTATGTTAGGAATGATGGAAATAGCTGAAAATGAAATACTGTATAACCAATACAATATGACCCTCGATTATCTGACCTCATTGGGGACAGCATCACCTGGGATAATCGAAAACGTGGTTAGTAGATACCAAATTTTAAATAATGACTTTTTTCCTTTTAACAAAATTTTTCAAAATTGTTTAATTGAAACTGTAAAAAAAAAACTGCAAGAAATACTACGTATTACTATTTTTTAAAAAAAAACTCTTTTACTAAATATAAAACTTACTACATGCGTTTTTCAAACATTACTCAGTTTTGCTTGATAAGGGGATTCGCGAATATTAATGCTTTCAGTTGTTTCCTTCGCATTTTCTCACTGATTCTTTCAAGGTGTTCCCAAAAGAATATTTTCCTCAGCTCAACAACGTGAAACTTTCCGACAAACATATAGAGCCATTTTTCACTAAAATGCGTGGAATTTCCGCACATAAGTTTTGAAGGGCTTAAGAATGGAGTAATGTTCTCATTTTCCCCCCTCTAAATAACTTCTTCAGTTGTAAAAGGTCATCTCAAGCTCCAAATGACCAGACCTCCCCCCCCCCCACACACAAATAAAAAGAAAGGCAACATTCAAAGCCTCCTTCCAAAACTTGTGCGAAATATTTTAGAGATTGCTTCTCCAGTGAGCGACTATTTCGTGCCTCTAAAATCAAGTGATTTGAATTCAACAACGCAGAAAAGAACATTAGCAGGAAAATATATAATAGTGTAAATTTCTGTGCTGTATATAGTGTAAATATCTGTTTTTTTTCTGTCTTAAATAAAATTACCATGTCTTGCCCATCAAACCGTTCAGTGACCGGAATGGTCACGGGTACGGGGGTAAGAGAAGGCTTTCTGTGCATTCTGTAGAAGGTCATCTCCCGATCACCCATTGCGTAATGAAAATCCTCGAAAATTGGGTCCAGTATCAACTTTGACACCCTCTTCTGAAAATTCGAATTCCTGATATATTTCGAGGCGATTGCTTAGAAACATGAAAGTTGTCTTCTTATTCCTATTAATTTATAAAAGTAAAAACTTTTTTAAAACAAGGAATTCTCAGATATTCCAAAGAGTACTTCATTCAAATCATTCTTTGTAATTCAAAAAAAAAATGTATCCTGGTTTATATTATATCATCCTTATGTGATGAATAACTATTTAAAATTAATTAATTTTTAGTGCTGATTAATGGCTAAAATTGTACTTAATTTTCAAATATGGGAATACTAATAATAGTAATAATCTCAGCAATTATTCCTTAAAAGGGATGAGTTCTTATTTTGATGATGTGAAGGGATTTAACTAAGTAAACGGAATTATGACTTTAGCTCGGTTTTGACAAATTAATCTCATAATCAACGTACTTAAGAAACGCTGCATTGCCTGTATTGATTGATGCCTTCTGATAGTAATTTCATCTTGCCAAAAATCAAGGAACACAGTCAATCAAATTTTTTTTTCCATAATCATACCATTAATTAACGGCACAAAATCTCTTTCGCCAAATTGGAAATGAGGCCCTAAGGTATGAATTTGCATCTTTATTATTAATAATTAACTTCATTTTCCTTGAATTATTGCACTATCTTTTCTGAACAAATATAATTAGTAGTAATCAATCGCATCCTTCCCTCTAGAAGCAAAATTTCACTAAACTAGTTAACAAATTTGTTAACGTGTGATTTGTGGTCTAACATTAAATTTCTTCTATAATAAAAAGCATGTTGTTTTTCATGAACCCACACCGGTACGGCCTATCAGAAAGGATGTAAGGCCTTTAGCCAGACCGGTGGTAGTCATGTTGTTAAGGTTTAGCAAAATTAATTTTTTTTGCTGTCTACACACGAAATAATCAAAGAGAATGTATTGTAATTGCCAAAAAATTCAATGCCAAGATTGTGATGAATCTTGATGTTTTATACTTCACGGAGTCGGAAAAAACCATGTTTAGAATTAGGATTGTCTATCTATCTGCTTGTCTGCGAAAACAATATATTGAAAACGGTACAGATAGACTAATGAAACTTGATATGTGGTCTAAACACCAATATTGTAAGTGTGTATTGAATATTGAACGAAATCTGTCTTCCGTCTATATGCATGTGAACACGATAATTAAAAAAACACAGCAAGCTACATGT
Source organism: Araneus ventricosus (assembly GCA_013235015.1). Taxonomy (NCBI): domain Eukaryota; kingdom Metazoa; phylum Arthropoda; class Arachnida; order Araneae; family Araneidae; genus Araneus; species Araneus ventricosus. Next base: position 155,318 of record BGPR01002890.1, read on the forward strand.
CTGAAATTTGAGATACAGCCATTTGAATTGAAGATCTGCATCATATTTTGAATCGAATCCGTCAATAAGTTGAAGGTTTGTATGTCTCTTTATTTGTGTGTAAATTAACATGCGGACTCAAAAACGCAGGAAGATAGATTCATGAATTTTAACACGTGCTCTTTCACCAGAACTGTTGATCAGTTTCAAATTTTCAAACAAATCAAGCAACGAGGAGAAGTTTCAAATGCATACTCTCTTCTCTTTACTGTACTACGAATCTAAGCACAAAACCCTCCATTTTTTGTAAGAATGCGAGAAAGTAGAGGAGAGATTGCTTCAGGTGGATTTAATTCTTTTAATCATTACTAAGACAAAACGATTAAACTGGTCTTTATTGTTGCTTTTTTGGGTTGTTCGCAGAATAGTGTCAAGTCGCGTGACATTATAATCACAAGGTAAGCGTTACTGCGAATGTCATCTAAAATATACTGAGATCTTTATTACGATAAGCTGTAACCTCATATTCTTTTCCCTTCTGCAAAATGCACAATAAATTCCAAAATTAAGTAGGCTCAACGCATTTCATATGTATCATTCCAACATGGATTGATTCCATTTAACAAAATTTTATTCCATTTTTTTTGGACTTGAAGCACCGAATATCGATTATTTCAAGACTTCTATTCTTTTATTGAATTCTTTTTCATGTCCAATAATAATGTCAGTAAGTGAAAGGATTTCATTACTACATTCTTAAACTGTATTTTATACACACCTAAATTATTTTACAATATATCTGAAAGACCAAACAATATTGACTTTGGAGCCGGGAGATACTAAACACTTTCCTCATCTTAGCTGTCAAAGACTTCATTTCATAAATTTTCTTTGTTAAATAAATTAAGTACGGTAATTCTACCCCGCTTTCAATTCCTTACACTAATAAATCACACTCATCAATTTCTATGGGCTTCTGTTGAACTAAATATAGCGAAATGAAGTCCTTACAAATTTGCTTCATTGAGACCGAAAGTAAACGAAGTTTGCCAACTTGTGTAAACACCGCTCTAGTTAGTTTCCTCAAAGTTTTCACAAACATAAGCCAGCAAATAAACATTAATCTCTTTCATTACTGCTTAGTGAATATTTTTCAGATGTGTGTGGTTGCTCATCTTGCGTTGGAAATACAGCATATTTAAACATGGGTCGAACTAATAAGATAATTTTATACCGAAATAAACTTTGAAAGCAAGTTTATATTTCAATTAATGTAGATAGCTTAAAATGATGCTACATCATTTATAGGAAAAGGTTAACTGAAATGATTTTGAATTGTTTGATAAAAAAACATTTAAAACTACATCAAACTTTTATACAGTTGTTTTAAGTCTACATTTCATTTTCGATTTAAAATGGCACCCAAATATGTTTATGAATTGTAATATTTTATTTCATAATCGAA